>VXBA01006226.1:79163-181052 GCA_013399895.1 Serilophus lunatus | reverse complement strand
AGCTTAAAAGCCCGAAGAAACGGAAGTTCACTCTCTTTGGCTTCCTGCAAAGCTGGAGAGCAGAGCCCAGCTTCTCTTCTCTGACTCCCAGGCCTCGTGGCTTGACTCAGCCCACCTCCATCAGCATTGGAGTTACACGAGCACAACTACAGGTTGAAAGCTTCCCCAAATAACATCCCGGGTTGGGGGGGGAGAACCTTTCACTGTGTTGTGTTTTTCAGAGATTCCAAGGGCTGGGAGTTGGCTACCATCAGAGAGGCAGAAGAAAGAGAAAGTGGCTCTTCCTTTCCATTGCTTCTCTGTGGCCAGTTTGGCTGGCCTTTGAAAGCAGTTCCCTTATTCCTTTTTTCTTTGTTTTCCTTTTTGTGGTTTTGCTGGGTGCTTGTTTTTTTTGTGTTGAGTCTGGGGTTCCCTAAACTGTGTTTCCTTTGAGCTCCAGACAAATAAAGTGTTTCGCTGTTGTCACATTCTGTCATTCTTCTCGTCACTATTAAGAGTGCCCCCTAGTTAATATTGTGGTGCTTAAACCACCACATTCATATATTTAAGGGACATATGCCCTACATTTTTAAGCTGAGCGACTGATATAACTGGTATCTGTCCTTCTCATAGATATCTTTCATATTTATTATTTACAAGAATTATTTCCTACAAAATTCTACTACCGTTTACCAGGCAACCCACAATAATCCGCTTTCATAGTCATTGGACTGTATGTTAATTCTCTATGACCCATTTGCTCTCTCACATAACTTTTTTGATCCTGCTTTACAAGGAATTTGATACATGATTTCAAGGCATGTACATGTATATGTGCAGAAATAAGCTTGCCTTGATCTTGTTGAATTCCCTCAATGTGGAGGAATTCAGGACTTGGGGGTGTTGTTATCTTACGCTATAGAGTGGGAATTCACAAACTAACCACAAGTGACTCTGATTCATCTTTCCATTGCTGAATTTCACATTCGTCTCACAAACACCTGAAAAGAACATTCTTAATCATTAAGCAAACTGATTTCCACTGAGACACTGATACTTAACTCTTTGCTTTCTTTCACATTAACCTTGTTGACTTATTTTGCACCTCATACTTCATACTTTACTTGAACATCCTTGATTCCTTTCTGTGCTCTTACATAGTGCACATGGTGCTGTCTCTGTTCACCTTTCAGGGCATTGCATATCTCACACAGTACTTAAATGCAAACCCTGCTCTTGCTCTGTCCAATGCATAAATGAACATGTAAGAGACAGCTTTTTATTGAGGAAGATGGGTGCTTTTTGAAGAAGACCCTGAAGAAACAGTTCATGTAGTGGAAGGGAGAGATGTATCCTGCTGTGGAAACTGGTCAGACCCCTAGGAAGAAGTGTGGAGAAAGACAGAAAAAGGAATCCATGAACTCTTGAATTTGGTATGTATAGTTACAAGGAAGAAGATTTGAAGGCCATGAGGAGGACAGGCAGTTGAAATCTGAAACAGATATTCATGGCCCTTTCTATAGTAAAATTTTCTCTATTTAACAGAGATACAATGGGCTGGGGGCCCTAAAGAGAGATTCTCAAAGTACCATGACCATCGTCTAAAGATATATGAAAGACCACTCTATGAATGAAGCTGAATGGCTGTAAGAAGGAGTCCAGCAAAGTCTAAGAAAATCTTTCACTGTAGTTTTGCTTTCATTATTGACAGGAGCATCAGAGAGTTCACTTGTGACAGGCAACCATATATAAAGATATACATGCCTTGAAAATTTCTGGTCTGGTTGAGATTCTTTCAAAATTAGTAGGATTTTCTGGCTCCTACCTGCTGTTAATTTTTAAAAACACAAGAAAGTTAGCTTTCAAGCAACACTTACCATCTGCAAAGCATATTTCAAAAAACACTTTCATTGATAGGTGGAATATCACTGTGTAGGAAATCCTCCAAAAGAAATGAGACTTAGTACATAAAAGTGAGTACATTTTAACTACAAAAAATGTGCTGTATTGTACTTCTAAACACCTTCTAAACACAAGGCATCTCTAGAAGCTCTGCATCAGATGGCAATTGCTGCAAGTTTTCAATTGCTAATATTAAACTCCTCAATGGTGGTTGCAGCATCTTGTCACCAGCAGGCCAGTGTAATCATGACATTCATAACAGGCACCTTTTGTGTTTTATGTTATCTTGCTTGCAAGGTAGGAGAGAGCTTGGAGTCAAATCTCACTTCCCCAGTTTCAGAAGACACTTGATATCTGTAACTTGCCTTCTATTGTTTTCCACTAGGAGATAATTTACAGAAAAGTAATATATTCTCCATTAATATTATTTCTGAGTGGAATAGGAAGTTGTAAAAATACCAGGCTGGTAGAAGTGTGAACAAAAAAGAATCCCATCAAAATATCAGCTGTTTTGGAGGATTTAGAGGTGGAGTTAGTTCTCACTAACCTTTGAGACTGTCAACACGGAGGCCAGTTTTGATAAAACATCATCAGTTATTGTAATATTTGCTAAATAAGTAAGTATTGGAAAGAGAATGTTGGAAAATAGTTTGTGCAAAATAGGAAGGAACTCTGTGTTTTGTGATTCAGGATTAACTATATGATCAGACACAGTTGTTTACACCCATATCAAAGGCCTTTATTTTTCTACACTGCCATTTTCCTTGTAACTTCATGCCTAATTCTTCACCAGTGATGTGTTGCAGGTGACTAGCCATTGCACAATATTTCTAAATAGTTTTTAAGATTGCAAAAGTGAGTTCCAAATGTGTTTAGAAGAACAATGAACAACTAAGCCACTGCAAATGTTGATGCACGTTTTGAGTGCATCAGTCTCTGTGAGAAATCAGGTATTAAGTTACAATTTCTGACAGTGTTGAAGAAGACTAACAGAGCACGTGACCAGTTTTCTGTGTATGCCTTGGGAAGTTTATGGAGAGTCCCTATCAAATATAAGAATGATTCAATATCCTGTAGAAAACTGTTAGGTCGTCTGTAATGGAATTCCAGTTACACAAGATCCTGGGTTAAATAGAGTTCATTTTCATCCTCTTGGGTAATGCTTCATACAAATTTTTGCCTTTTACCAGATCAACCCTCTTTTAAGTTTTACTTCCCTAAATTACTGGGTTCAGAATTAAAGTGAAACACTGCAGGAATAAAAATTAAAGGGTAGTCTGCCATTTTTACCTCATCTGAGAAGAATTTCACCAACAGTACCTAACTTTGTTATTACTAGCATTTTATTGGTTGTAATTCTTTTTGTGCAATTCTATTTAACCAAGACTTTGTATGCCACCCAGATGTTCATATAAATTATATTTTACTTTACGTGAGACTGACCTCACTGATGTCTTATGGCCATAAAAATACTTGGCAGCCGTTTGCAGCCCTGAATCTCTAACTGGATTTTCTAGAAGTGATATGCATTGTTACTGTTATTGATAAAGTGACTGTCATGATAGAAGTCATGTGGAGAATAAGCTTCTTCTAAGGCACAGAACACAAAAACATTAGTTACTTCAAACTGTAACACACTTTAGTACACTGGATAGACTATTAATCTAATTCATACACTAGGAGACTCCTACTTAAATAATACAGAACAACATAGCTTTTCCTCCAAACTTAAATGTTTTGGGCTTTGTTAAGTTTGTTCAAATACCTGTATAGTATTGCTTACAGAGAGGTGATGTGGTCCATACCATTGCCACCCTGCTCCAAACATCAGCTCCTTCTCCAAGTTATTGTTAATGCTAGTGAGCCCATGTGCTTGGCTAGGAGACGAGAGCCTGCATGCACACATTCTGCAGAGGAACAGCAACTCAACTGCTAAAAATAACCCTTTTAAATACAGGAAAAGACAACCAAGTACATCAGTTCAAGTTCAACCTACAAATTCTGTAAATCATTCTTCAAATATTACACATGTCTTGGTGTTCAAGACACTTCATAGAATTTCTGTTTTCTCTAAATTTTCAGAAGTCTTCTTCTGTGGGATGGAAGATCTTTAGAAAGGTTACAAGGCCTTTATTTTTCTAAATAAACTCATGCCATAAAGTTCTCCTTCCAATATGTTGTTCAGCTTCACAGGCTTGCTGTACCTATTAGTTTCATGGAGTTATTTTATGCCTCTTTTCTTCCTGTTCCAGAAAAAGGCGAGGTTTCTTGAAGGACATTTCTGTTGCCTCAGTGGGCAAATACAACTCAAATGTGTTAGTGAGAGCACTCTCCTAATGCTCTTTTATGAAATAATTTTGTAAAAATTAGGAGATCCCACATAGTTATATGTCTTGGAGATAACAGGAGATTGAAAAAACCTAAATTTTTAGTTCTTCATCATATTTGAGTATTTTGTTAATGTGTTCTGTTACAACAATCCAATACAGTGACAGGACCCTGATTTTAGCAGGATACAAAGACAAAGAAATCAATGGGAACTGCTGAGAACCATCCTTAAAAAGCACAACAAGAAATCCACATCACTTGGGGCAAACATATTTGGTTTACTCTACTTATGTGTCATTGAGGCACTAAGAAAAAGTTGGAAACTATGGTCATTTTTCCCATCATGACTGGTGAGATCAGATGCATCTTAACTGCTGCTGAGGAGTATCACACAGTGGCACAGATCTGCACATCTGTTCAGCAATTGGTCTAGCTGTTCTACGGAGTCTGATTTTGTAAATCTTTTCTAAGTCTTATTTTCTTCAGCACACGAGGACATCTCCCTTGTATCAACCAGTAACAATTTTGAAAACTGATATGTGCCTCTGATGCCAAACAGAGGACCATGTACACTCACAAGACTTCCACAGAGGACAGTAAACCTACAAGAGAAATGAAAACTAAAAATCCATTATTAGACATTTCCTATGAAATCATGAACTTCCTTACCATTTTATTTCCAAACTGCTACTTTTTCATGGTGTCTGATAATCACAGAGAACTCTTCTCCTCTCAGGATACACAAACCACAGGATTCTGATGACTCACACAGAAAGACCTTTCAAATACACAGAGGACGGAAGGGCATGCTGTTTCTGCATTAAGGCTTCCTGCCAAAGCCCCAGACTAAGCATACATGAATATATTTGGACTGAATTTTAGCAACAATGGTAAATTCTCTTCACTGTAACTGTTTCAGTGAGACAGTGTTGCCCATCTTAGGAACTGATTGCATCCTGTTTGCCATGCACTTCCTTTTTGACAATCACAGCTGAAAGCAAAGATGGTTATGCAACTGTTGTTTTCACAGAAAGGTGCAATATTGACTTTTCAGTGCAAGGATATAATACCTCTCTTGACTCTTGGTCAGCAAAAAAGGTGACTGGGCTGAATTTTTTAATGTTCTTTGAACAGAACCTGTAACGTGTTGTCTTTGTTTGACCACTAATACAATGAGCTCCTCACTTGTCAAGTTCTTGATCTAACATCAATGGTATATTAAATGATATATTAAAAATCTTCTTGGAACTGCAAAGATGAATACTGCAGCTTCAGCATCCTTCAAAGCAGAAATACTGAGCTCAGTCCTCAGTATAGGAGTCCTTAAAGGAAAACTTCAAAGGAAAGATGGTGGGACCAAATATACACAAGCTGATAGTATGATGCTCTTGCTGTCAGTAAAGCCATGTGGCTTTTCCACAGTGCTCCTTTGGAGACATGCCATTTCACTCACCTGCTATTTAATGCCTACAGAGCGTTGCAGGAGAAATAATGAAGCCTGTTCAGCTGCGTCTTTCTTAAAGCAGAGGTTGAATATCCCTGAAGTAACTGTATACCTGAACTCAGACAGTTTCTTGGGCCATGACTTGGACTTTGATGGAAATGTGTCAGTGGAAGCTCAAGAAAATAGAGCAGATATGTATGAATGGTTTGCAAAACAGTAAATTTCAGATTCAAACAAACACCAGGGTCCAGAAAAAGACCTGCATTCTCAACTTTTCAAACTAGATTTAGTTGATGTCCTGTGCAAGAGTGAATGCCTGCCTTGGGGAAAAGGTGTGAATGCAGAACTTTGAACTGCTGAGCTAGTCTTAGAAATGGAGCGAGATGCCTATGGACTTGTTGATGACCTCAAATTTTGCAATCTGAATTTCATCCTCTGCAGCTACAAGTGTACTGCTTCCAGTAATTTGAAGTTAATTTTTGTATGCTATAAGTCCCTAAATCCCAGGTACCAGCCCCTTACTGACTGCAGCTTTATTACTGAGGACAGAGATAGGTGCTATAGCAACCAGACTGTACCCCTAATATTAGTAGAATTTTGTAATACAAATAGACCACTTCAGATCCCAAACAAGGGGGATTGGTGAATTGTGGGGCAGGATGATACATGTTTCTTGAGAACCTCTCTCTGATTAACAAGAAAACTGTAGGGATAGAGTACAAGCTTTGCAAGGTACAACGAGGAATGGAGGCAGGAGGTCTCACACTTTAGGACGATGATAACTGACTTTATCCACCAAATCCACAACCTCATTAATATTGGTGTGCAGAAAGATGGTAACAACCATTTCTCTGGGGTAATCAGTGCATCCTGCAGTTTATGCTTTTGCTACTCACACAGAGAATTACTGTGCTCATCCTCCTCCGTGTATCAGTTTCATTTTCAGCTAATGGGACTGCAACTGATACGGCTTGTTATTATTGTAGTCATAAGATATCAATATAAAATTCAACGTAGATGGAACATTGTGCATGAAAGATCTAAAGGTGTTTTCCTATTGCCGTTCTTGCCTTTAAGTCTTTCCATCTCATGCTAAATTATTATTATTAATTATCCATTCAGGCATATTTTGGTGCAATTACTATATAAGAGCTATAAAGGGCCTTGAAAAAAATAATTTTATAAATGCATGGTATTATTACTGGAACAATGGGTTTCTTCACCCTATTTGTGAGTAGCTCGCATTCAAACTACTCCCTATATGAAAGTTTTCCGAAGAAGCCAAAATCATTATTTGATTTCATGTATATATAAAAAAGCAGTGGTTACAGAGCAAGCTGTTAGTTCCCTCTTTTCCCATTTGGTAGTTCAAAATCTTCATCATTCTAGATATTTACAGGGAGCATAAGCTTAATATCAAAACAAAAGCGAGTGTGTGCATGACATAAGAGGACATTAGGTCCTGAAAATAAATGAAAAGCATCCTAAGTGTACTCCAGCATGCATTTCAATTTTTTAGAGGTCTGGACTTATAAATAAGACTTTTGAAATACAGTCCTATATGACATTCTTTGGATTGGATGGTTTGGATTGGATGGTTTGGATTATGCTATTCTAAGTAAGATCATGGGTTGTTAAGCATTTAGTTGCAAGTTGCAAATCACACTTTGAGTAATGTTAACACAGTTGTCAAACACAATATGTGTATAGGGCAAGTTTTCCATAGACAGACAGACAGACAGACAGGCGGATGGACCAGCTCTATCCCAGTCAGGTATTCAATGTTCCTGTTAACCACTTAGATGGTGGAAGACTGAATGTGTTTATTCCACCATCAGTGTGATATGACCTGCAAGCTTAGATGTGCTGGAAAGCAAGGTTCGAGTCCAGTGTAACTTTTGAACATTAAACAAAAGGTCTAGGAACACTGGGTTCAGTTTTTAGTGGTGAAAAATGCAGAATTCTAAAAAATGTTGATCAAATATTGCAAATGAAGGTTGGAAAGCAATGGGAGAGCTTTGCTCTACAGAAAGGCTTCTGGAGGGAAGTGGTTTGGAAATTGAAGAGTTCCTACTGGTTCATGTGATCAGGTGGGTAACATGAGTCTTAGGGAGAAATTGCTTGTGCTCCACTGATTTGTCTTCAAATTATTTTTATGCTGGAATTTAGGCATCCTGTCATAAGAAACATGAAATATACATACAATTACATACATTACAACTGGAGATTTGGAAGAGAAGAATGAGGATGAACAGAAGGCTAGAAAATAAGGCTGAAAGAGAAAGTCTGAGAGATGTAGAGTCATCTGCTTGAGAGAGGATTAAAGGAAGGCTAGGACAAAAGCAAGAGAGACAAGCTTAGAGAAACTGCACTAAGGTACATGAAGATCAGACAGGTCTGCATGTCTCAGATCACTTGGGTACTCTGTGGAGGGTCTCCACCAAATATTGTTGTAAGCAAAACCAACAAATAGTCCTCACTAATTGTCAGGAGGGAAGGAGATGATCATGGTTTGCCTTTTAAATGGCTAGAACTTCAAAAATGTCACATGGGGACCACACAGTAGATAAGCAGTGTAAAAATTTTTAGTACTTCTGTAAGGATTCAGGGGATTAAACAAAGATGAGATGCAAGGATATATTAATTTGTCAGTCCTGAAGGCCATGTGCCTAGACCCTCATCCAAAAACCAGGTCCTCAAAAAACAACAAAAATAAATTTTAGTGAGAAGAGATTAGTTTTAATGGAAGTAGAATTAGAACTCCTTACTTTATGAATTGGGAAAACCCTAAGCAACTAAGTCAGACAGTCTAGGAATAGGAAGGTTTATGCATCTCTTCCTCCAGCTCACTGTGTCTCTGCCGGCAGATCCTTGTGTCCATTGCTGGTTGCAGACAACTCATAGACTTTTTGAGTACCAATAGATATTTCCCAGTAATATCTAGGAAATTCCCTCTTCTTTTTCAACCCTCCATTGCTCAGGGGTCTGGTCTCTCCCTAGACAGCAGCAACCTACATTGCTTTTCTTTCCAGGAAGTGGAAGCCAATCTTTTTCCTTTTTAATGGAAGACAGTATATCACTGAAAACACACAAGTGGCAAGAACACCATCCATCACACCTTCATGGCGGAAAGCATACAAAATTAACATGATGGTAAACAAGGACAAAGAATTTCTAGAACATAAGGCCAAAAGGAATAACTCCTGACATCTGGGCTAACCTCTCAAATAACAGATTACCAAATTTCTCTGCAACATTCTTTATCCAACAAAAGCATTCTTTCCAAATTAAAACTTTCAGCTGAAAAACCTGACACATATTTTAAAACATTGTTTCAAAGATTATTTAGCCTTTCTGCACTTTGTTTCTAATCTTCACCTGTCTTGCTTCGGTTGTCATTAACTGGTTCCTGTGACATTTTCATCTGCCAGGCTTAAGGCATAAAGTCAAAGGCTTGCTCACTGCGTGAGTGCTGACAGTCTGGGATCAGATCATCTCCTAGTTTCTCCTTTAGCAAACCAACTATTTTGAGTCTCCTAGTATGGGATGTTTTTCAAGCCCTTACTCATCCCTATGATTCCTTCATGTATCCTTTTTATTTTACTGACATCTTTAATAATATTGCAGAAATAGTTTCATCAGTGGCACATATTAAATAAGAAAAAAAAAGGCAAACACTTCATTTCAACTTAATACTTTCTAATACATTTCTTAAGCTGTTGGAGGGGGAGTTTACATACTACCCACAAATATCTTGTCACTGATTCCTATTTAGACAATGTTGCCTACATTCTCACCCTGACCTAATATACGCTGTTGCACTTATCTATATATTTAGATCTGATCGCTAAATCCATAAAGCTGTCTCTTCACAGTTCAGCAATTTTCCAATATTTGTGTTACGAAGAATTTAAATACTACGCATTTTATTTTTTTTCTGTAAGTAATTTACAATGTGTCAAATGTGTTAGATTTAAGTTTAGTAGAATGGAAATGGGAAAAGCATTTCAATACTTGCTTCAGAATGTATAAAACTGATAACTTTAAATTTGAATGATTATGTTTCTTAATTCTCTGTCTCTTTTTTTTTTTTTTTTCCTGGTGTTTTTTTACTTGCAGGTCTCTGCATATACCTATTTGTACACCATGAGATATGCCAAAAATACGTTGAATGAAACAATATTGTTTTTGTTTGGTTGGGTTTTTTTCAAAACCACATTACCAAATAGGGCTCATATTGTTAGGTTTTTTTAAGTACTATGTTTTGATAATGTCAAAGCTTGCTATTTACTTTTTAATAAAGGAAATTGATTTTTCAGTTCAGACAATTTTCAGTGTTTATTTAGGGGAAGTTTAGAAACTTTAAAACAGTTAATAGCAGAAGAAAATATTTTAGCATCGAAGAGGCTTCAAAATTTATAAACCTCCCAATCAACTAGAGGTGCTTTCAAAAAGTAATTTTTTGAATCAGACTTCCTATGAATGAATTGAATCAGATTTCCTATGAAACAAAAAATACTGTACCAAATCAACTCTTACATTTGAACTTTGGTCAGTTTTCAGAGTGCTCTGGTCTGGTCGCAAGAACAACAAACCCTAGAAGCTGCAAAACAGGAAGGAACTGTATGTAATACATGGTAGCAAAACAATGACTCATGAGGATGCCAAGCATTTGAGGTGGTGTGATTCACACGCCTTATTGTGCCTCCTTGCAGAACAACACCACCTCATCAGGGCAGAGAAACTCAGCCAGCCAGCTCTACACATCCAGTTGCAAACAGGATGTATCCACTAATAGCAAGTGCAAATAATTCTTGCAAAAGAAAAGCACCATTGAGTGTACAATGCATAATCCCATGCAATCTGTAACCCCACTCCCACTGTGTCTCCCTCTGGAGCCTTATTGGCACCTTGTAGAGGGACCACCCTGCAACACAGTGCTGCTCCCTCAACACCAAGTGCTGTCAAGACCCCAACAGATTCTTTTCCTCTTCCTTGCCTGAAGGCTGCTTTAGCATATGCTGAGCATTAATAGCTCAGATAAACCAAAGTAAACAGCCTTTTTTTTTTCACACTCACAGGACCATTAGCCTCACCCCAGCCTTTCACATCTGCAGCCAGTATTTTAAATGGGTGAACGAGAAAGCAAAGGGCCACAGTCTAGACAGGAAAAGCTGAAACTGCTCCCAGCACTGTGTGTATCTTCTGTTATCTCAAGAATAACTGACGGGGCTTTTTGTTTAATTTTCACCTTTCTTGTTTCAGAGCTCCCTTTTCTACACCTCAGAGACACCACACTGATCTCTAAGTCTTCCCAAAGGTCACCTCCTTCAACAGAACTAGAGATCTGGGCTTCTTCTTCTTCCTCGAGTTTTCTGGAATGGACATCATGTCTCCACAGCAAAGAAAATCATTGTCAAGGAGAGGTGAGGCAGAGAGGGTTTGGAATTTGGCAATTCCAGGAGCAAAGCAGATCTTCATGGGTTTTTCAGAGCTCAGCGATGGGTAGAGAGCACATGATATTATCATCAAGGGGCAATGAAGACAGCAGTCGCTTGCATACTCCGTTGTCAACTTCAGTGCTGATGAGAAAGTAGCTAAAGTAGCTAAAGAAGTAGCTAAAGTTCCTCTTTTCACAGTTGGCCAATCCCACCACCAACCCTGTGAGACAGAGATGCCCCACTGATATCGTATTTACCACAGAAGACCTACTTGGGGCAAAATTCTCAATGTCAACACTTCTCCTTGAATGTTGCTCTCATTAGGCTCTAAACACTTCACCTGAAATTTTTAAGTCCACAGCACACCTAAGTAAACAACCTGCTATTTTGTTTTCTTTGAATGGAGATATGATTTCTTGTATTTTCCACTATCTTCAGGCTGTGCTTCCTTCTTCTTTCAAGGTTCCTGTATCCACAGATACCTGTGAGAATGTGATACATTAGTATTTTCACTTGCTTGAAACAATTTCAAAAATTGACACAATAGGCAGCTCCATTAACTATTACACTGGATACAAGCAACAAGCCTAGAGACTCACTTTTAAGACTTTCCTCTGTGCATCCTTGCAAATTGTTTGTCTACTAATGCATGTTTTTTTCATCTCAAAGGAAAGAGTTAAATTGTGAAATAAGTAACTAAAACTAACTGTCATAACATGTACCTCTTTGCACATGCAAATAATTGCTAAATATTAACAATATTTGCTAAGTCACAAAAGCACCATCCTTTATGTAATTATTAATTAACATATTTAGAAACTGTCTTTTTTTTCCCCCTCCTATATATTTTGTGCATTCATCCGAATATTTGGATGTTGGCAATAAGTAAAACCCCTCTGAGGATGAAGTTTTTCTTCAGGCAGAAAAAGTTATTAATTCAGATAAATTCTGAAACAATAGTTTAGCTCAAGATTCAAACAACAGTTTCACAACGGACTTTCCAAATCTTAGTCTTCTGATGGAACCAGAAAATAATGTAATAAAAGGTATTAAAATAAAATCAAGAAAATATCTATAAAAACACTGAGTTTCAGTCACTTTGAGTTTGACTGATCGATCATCTGGCTCTCTGCATATGTCTGAAGAGCTTACTAATGAGTAATAAGTGTTTTCAAAATAAGTGTTGTCTTGCAGTTACCTTTTCCATGAATAGATGAGGCCATGGGCAATATCAAGTGGGTCATACCACGGAAGTAGCCCATGCATTTCAGAGGACAGATGGTTTCAGAAACATTACAGATTGAGATCTACCCCTTGTCTCTCATTATAAGTTTCAAAGAATGACCTCAATAATTCAGGCATAAAGGAAACCAAGGACAATATAAAAAAGTCTGTTTAATTCACATAATTTATACCTAGAGATGGGCCTAGCTTCTTGTGGGCTTTTTTAGATGTTTCAAATTCACCTCTATTAGAGCAATAGATCTGGGAATATGTTGGATGCTTAGACAAGTCAACAAAATTTATTAAAAAGCCTTATCCTTGAGATTGCCAGATGAAAATAAACTCCTGCCTTTCTTGGTAATTTGTGCTGAGACTTATTTTTATTATGTAAGTCTATTTAACTATTAACTATTTGTAACTACCTTTTAGTAGCTGCATTGAGGCACTGCATGCCTTGTAGAAAATGCAGGTATAGAAAAACCTCATATACTTAAATTGACATAAAACTAGACCAACATCACTAAGATCTCAGCAGGTCTGTACCAGATTCAGTTCTGGACTACACAGTATTTTACACTCTGGTAATCACTCTTGTGATCAGACAAGGTAAGTATCTTCAAGCAATGTCTTTAAACATGATCATATCTGGGGTGTAGCATGGCAGCCTCTGAATCAAACTGTGCCTTTTCCTTACAAAATCAAGATTTACAAGGTGTTAAGGATCAATGGGCTCACTAAGAATGGACTTCAGCTTTTCATAAAAAACAAATGTAAAATAAGCCAGTCAGATAATTGACTCTTGTAATCTGCACCAGGTTTTCCATAGCTCCTAGCCTCCTGACTAGCCCTAATTTTTCCTTCTTCTCCCTCAGTTTTTATGCTTTTTATTAAAAGGTGCCTCACCTTCTTGTAACCAAGTCCCTCATCAATCTACATCATTGCTTTGAAACTGTAACATCTCCTTCCAGCATGGAGAGGGGCAGAAGACGTGAGCTGCCCATCCAGGCATATTTTCCAGTGTCTGTGTGCCTGTTTCTGGTAGTGATGGGTGTGCTGTCATGTGGCCAAGAGTCAGACACTCTTTTCCCCTTAGCATCCACTTTACACAGCACCTGAGATTTTGTAAATTGAGCTTTGTTGAATTTGCAAGGTTATTATGTCTGCAATCAAACCGCAGAAATCATTCTTCTATCTAACAGCCTAGTGTAAACTGCAGCCATTACAATTGGTAACCACAATAACCACTTCCCTGACTAGCCTCACACATGAAAGCCTATTAGTCAAGTATCTGGCTGTTTCTAGCTGCTGAAATACATGCAATGCTCTTCCCGTGACTGTCGATTTTCAGAAGAGTTTTTGTTTGTACCACTGTACAAAGGATTTGTCATCTCAAATATCTGCATTTGAGGGAAAAAAGGCATATGTTGAGCTGAATTCAGCTGTTTGCTGCCAACTGGCTTTCCTTGGGTGAAACTCAGAGTTGAACATAAGGTGATAGACATAAAGACAGTCAAGAACAGGTCAAGACATGACATTAATACACAGAATTTCTGTAACTTGGAAGACTTGTGTAACCAGATAGCAAGTACAGCATGGAGAAAAATCAAGGAAACACTACCTAGCTAGTTCTCAGATTGAATAGAAAGTACCGTAGGCATTATCCAAATTTAGTACATTCAAACAAATGCCTTGTTGCACTCAATATATCTCATGGGTCCAGTTTTTACTGCTTTAGGAAGCAATATTGCACTTGCTTTCTTCCTCTTCCTATGTTTTGATTTGTAACCTATTTTTGAATTAAAGAGAGTCCTGGGATTTTACTTCCTGTTACTCACTATAATTAAATACTGTTTATGTACTTCTGAGTGGAAAGATTTCCAAATAATTTCTGACATCCCTCTCCCCTCATCCTAACTATTGTTATTATCTTTATCCCTTCCTATATAATATATTATACCTTTGGCTTATTCTGATTAGAATATACAAGTCATGGCTTCCTTTTGTCTCTTTTCATTTAGTCCCTTGACCTCCATTCTCTATCTCCTGTTGGGGCCTAAATTGTTAATTTCACAACTGAAGATTTCTCTTGTTTGTTTTTCTCTCACTCTGCAGGGCCAATCAAAATGTCATGTCAAGATTATATTCAAGATTTAAATTTTTCTCCAAGTCTCTTATGTTTCATTATCTAACCCTACTATCAAATTTTCCTGGCTTCATATTCTGAGAATTTTCCCTACATTGTTACTTTTCTATTTTTTTCTCTTATTTGGTCATTTTTCACCCAACATACCTACCTTCTCTGTGACGCAGAACTGCCTTGCCCATTCATTCACAAGCATCTTCCACGTTTTTTCCTCATAGTTTCCTCATTAAGATGAGATCTGAGAAAGTAAAAGCATTGCATACATGTCTCACGATCAATAACTTTGATCATTCCATTAAAATACTGTATCATTTTTGGATGAACCTTTTGCCTTTATTTTCCAAATAAAGGGTGCTTGGGCCTTGTGGTCAGTCCTTCAGAGCCTTTCTATTTTTTTTATAAATGCCTACATTCTATGACCCCTTCCCCTTCTTATTTGCTAATTGATGGCACTGCTGATATTAGCCAAGGAGAAATTATGAAACATGCAAGCAGGAGAAAACTAAAAGTCAGAAGTTGTGATGTTGATAGCAGAAGAATCAGTGTTAACAGGAAGAAAAAAGTTTCGCCTACAGATTTTCTGTATGCAAATGTCTATCTTGTTTGGCCTCATGTAACTCAGCTTGACATTGCTCAGAAGTTTGTTCAGATGGAGTGATCTAGCAGTGAAAGGCTTCATTAATTTATCTAGTGGTGATGGAAATCCAATCTACTAATGATGGCCAAAAATGTAATAAGTCCCACCAACACACATGGGAGTGGCAAACTGAGTTTCTAGAGAGGTCCATCCACTTGAAACTAATTAATCTATAAGGCTTGATAAATTAATCATGATCAAAAAATATATGCTGGTTATTTTTGTACATATTTCATTCATTAAAGAGCATAAATAGCTAGAAATGCCTAGGCAAAATAGAGGCATAGAGGCTGTCTTCCCAAACTCATTATCTTTGATCAAGTGTGGGCAGGCTTTGGTAGTGCATGCTTGTATTATACTGGTGCACTGTGTAAATGCCAATATTGAGATGACATTTCAAAAAGCAGAGGTGAGAGTGCCAAGCACTTTTTGTTGCCTCACTGTAATGGTTTGGTTATTGGTTTTTCACTTCCTTGTGGCAGGGTGAGAGCGCAGGCAACTTGGCAGTGGAGCAGCCATGGGCCAGCGGCGAGGGGAGTTGCTTTGCCCTCCTCCCCATTCCTACTTGTCCGTGGACGTGCTCCTGTTGCTCCCTCCACCACTGCTGCTGCTCCCTCCACTCCAGCCAGGGGCAGGCAGAGCTGGTAACAGCGCCCAGGACTAAAGTCCACATGTATAGCAGTGGAGGATGTGTTTTCCGGTGCAGGGGAAGCGTCGGCTCTCTCACACGTGGCTCAAAGGGGAAGACAACCTGAGTCTCGCTCTCCGAGTGTTTGCAGCAGCTCTGCCGCTTTCTACCTTGATTTCAGCCCGACTTCACTGGAGAACGACTTCATATATTGAAGTTTTCTCTTCCCTCTTTTCCACCCAAAGAGCTGGTGGGGTTGTTTTCCTTTCCCCTGCCCCTGCATTGGCTTTCTGAGGGAGTCTGAGACTGCCGCTGCCACCTTCCTGAGGCCACAGAGATTTACCCGATTCTAACAGGGAACAGTGTTTTTCCTTCTGTTTTCTATAAGTTGTCCTGTTTTGTTTGGAAATTAGGTTTGTGTCCTGTGCTTCTCTTGTTTAAATACATTTTATACATACATACATACATACATATATATATGTATGTATGTTTAACTAAAGAGTGGCTATGTCCTTTTCTGCATCTCATAGTCTCATGTCCCCAAATTTAAATCACATAGTTGTCTCTAAACCAGGACACTCACCAACAGCTGCCAGTCACTCCTCACCACAGCAGCAGAGTGCCCCTCTCCAGAAGTTTGTGTTGAAAGTTCCTGAAAGTTCTCTACAGAAAACAGGTCCAGTTACAGAGAGTAAGGCTGAAAACCTTGTGCTCATATACAAAACCAGAATGTCAAGTCAGAAAGTCTCTTACTGCATAAAGTTCCCCTCAAATTCTTCAAGATACAAAGTTCTCCAAAGCATGTCGTAGGTCCTGCTTTTGAGCAAACAGGCTCCACTTCAGCCCCTCTACCCTCTGCCAGGTGAAATGCAGCAGAAGTAGGGAGATTCAATTGTCTTGCACTAAGTTCTGAACAAGTTCACTAAGGTCTGAACAAACTAGGGTATTTTCTGATACATCCACACCTTTCTTGACTTCATCTATATACAAAGAAAACTATCATGAAAATTCCCTCTTTTCCTGCCATAGGCATTGCAAATTTAGAGGATGAAATGTGTACTGAGGTAATCTGGAAAATTCTTGCTCTTCTACCCAGAGGCAGTATGATACCTAGTGGTAGAGGGAAGTGAGTAGAGGGCATCTTGTGCTGAAGTAGTAGCATGCTTGAACGACTGACTGTTCTAGAGAAACAGACTTTGCTGGTGTGAGGATGGTGTTTTTTTAATGTGGAGAAGAGCTGAGGAACAGCTTATGTGTATTTCATGGAAGGTGTAGTAGTTTAACCCGGGCTGAGTGCCAGGGGCCCACTATAGCCATTCTCTCACTCCCCCTTGCCCAGCTATAGAGGAGAGAGAATATAACAAGAGGTTTCGTTATTTATGATAAGGACTACAGCAAATTCTTTCTTAATCACCGTCATAGGCAAAACAAGACTCCATATGGGAATGATAGTCAGGTTTATTATTAATAAGATCAGAGCTAAGAGTGAGAGACAATAAAAGACACCTTTTACCCCCCACCCCCTCCTTTTTACATCCAACCTGCTCTCCCACAGCAGTCAAGGGAAAAAGGCAAGGTGGGGGGGGAGGGGTTGCTGTGGTCAGCTGCTGTTCTCAGCCGCTGCTTGGGGGAGAAGAGTCCTTCCAGCCACATTCCATGGGGTCCCACCCCTCTGGAAACAGCTCTTCACAAACTGCTTCAGCGTGGGTCTCTCTCACAGGATACAGTTCCTCTCACAAACTGCTCCGGTGAGAGTCCATCCCATGGGCAGCAGCCCTTCACAGACTGCTGCCATATGGGTCACATTCTACAGGGTGCAGTCCTTCAGGTACATGCTGCTCCAGGGTGGGCTCCACAGGCCATGAGTCCTAACAGGAGAATCTTGCTCCGGCGTGGGCTTCTCTCCCCACGGGCTACAGTCCCCTGCCAGGACCCGGCTCTAACATGGGTCTCCCACGGGCTGCAGCCTTCCCCCAACATCCACCTGCTCCAGTATGGCTCCTCCACGGGCTACAGATGGATCTCTGCACTCCTGTGGTCCTCCATGGGCTGCAGGGGGTCACTGCTTCACCATGGTCTTCCCCATGGGCTGCAGCTGGATCTCAGCTCCGGCACCAGGAGCATCTCCTCCCCCTCCTTCTTCACTGACCTTGGTGTCTGCGTTGTTGCTCACAGGCTCTCACCCTGATCCTCTCTTGCAGCCATCTTATTTTCCTCCTAGCTTTTTCTTTTTCTTTTTTTTTTTTTTTTTATTTCTTAAATATGTTATCATATCAATAAAAAAATATATCATATATAATATATCATATATAATCATATATAATATATCATATATGTTATCATATCAATAAGAAAATTGCTTTTTCTTATGAAAAGCTTTTGCTAGAATACAGCTTTGCAAGGGATTATTCTCAAAAGCCATCAGCCAGCTCAATTAACTGATAAAATTAGACTTCAGAAAGGGCATAGTGTAGACTTTCACTCTCTGTAAGTAGTTTGAGACATTTTCTTATACAAATCTTTACTCTCAATGAAGAACTGGGACTTTTTCTTTGTTGTGACTCAAAATAATGTCCTCTGCTGTAGTCAAAGAGGAAGAATGGTATCAGCCAGTTTGTTTTCAATATTGGTGTCACTTACATGAGAGTATCAGAGAAATCCCTTACTAAAAGAGAGGGCAGAAGAGAGAGATAGAAATGCTAAATTATGGGAGTTCTCAGGATGATAGTTTGAAGAATTTCTGTGGGGTTTGGTTGTTGTGTGAAAACACATCTGAACAGCACACTGTCAGGGAAATATATATAGACCTTTATGCCAGGACATGCCTGTCTTTAGTGTGCTGTTTGATATAAAATCTTTACTTTTTTATCTGCTTCTTTCTTGGTTATAGTTAAACATTTCTGTGCCCCTGAAGACTTATCACACAATTCACGATGAGTCAGATGGAGAAAGATTAGGTAAACATTTCTATTTATTACAATAACCTTGAATTGGATTGAACTTTATGATGAATCCATCATCAATAATAAAACATCCTCACCTTTATCCTTTAACTCATTGAATTAGGAAATACTTTTAAACCTGCAGTCGATATTTCCTGGAGAAATTTCTTTTACATCTCTGCACACCAGCATGGCTGCTGAGCATTGACTCTTTGACCTTTTTGCTCTGCTGCCAGCAGCACTGGTAACTTGCATGAATACAGATTCTGGGTGGATAGTGGAGGCTGACCTTCTCCTTCCCGCTGCTGAGGACAAGCCAGAGCATTTGGGGATAAATCCACTAGAGCAGGATGCATGAGGGAGTTTCAGTGAGAGAAGGGAAATTCCCTATTTGAGGTCATCTGGCACTGTGTGCTGTTACCCAATGATGTTCTGTTACCCATCACTGGCATTGCTACTCCTTGGTCCATTTGCTCACACCAAAAGCAGGCTACCTTGGAGCAAATTTCTCACTATGTGCACACGGAGGGTCGAGAGAGGTGCTGCACACCGGGGCTCAGTTTTTAAAGAAGCCAGAGAACTTTTTTCCTTTTGTTGTATGCTACAGACTGGTAGAGGGCAAGTACACTGGGGAATTTTTTTGTTTATTTTGAAGGTGTGTATTAGGTTTCCCACAGCTGAGAGACATGCTTGGATTCTGTGTCAGCTTTCCTCAGTCCTTGGGCTTCTGTGTTCACGTAAGTAAGACAGGAGAGAGGAAACCTAAGAATTGTTCTCTCCTCAGCTGTTTGATTTATAAAACTTCAATTTCTGTTATTCAAGGAGAGAATTGGCCAGATCAAGCAGAGGCACATTGCCATCCACCCACACGGATTTCTTTTGGTTAGTGAGGCTTTTTTTGGTTTTGCTTTTTTTGTTCGTGTTTTTTTGCTTACAGCAGTAACTGCACTTTAGCCCAATGACAGAAAAGAGCAAAGTGAACAGGCTGAATAAAAGTTTATAAGAAAGTGTCCAAAGACTTCTAGAGATCTGAATAAAAATTCAACTTCCTTAACTTTAAGGTAAAACAATTCATGTGAATTACAGTAGCTCTTCTTTTATGATTAAAATGAAACACCACAATTAACTCCCAATAAAAAGTGTTAAGAGTCATCTGCTTGGTAACTGTAGGAGCACTGAAATTCCTGATAAACAAGTATCTGTTCTCACTCAGTTTCAATTCAGCCTCATTAGGAAGTAAAATTTCCCCTTATACAGGATGAAATAAGGAAATCACCTTAGCAACCCTTCAGAAAAAAATCATATGCATTATCCAAAGGACAAGTTATCTAGTTATAAATTAATGTAAATGTTATGTGAACAACAGTAGCAAGGGGAAGCCATGATTAATTATTTTAATCTATGGGAAACAGTATTGCCATTGTACTCCTGCAAGAGTTGTTCTACTGCTGCATTCTGCAGACCATTTACCAACGGCTCCTATTTATTTCCCAGGGTTGACCAAAATTCATCTACTGAAAAAAATATGGCCTGTGTTCACTGGGAGTCCAACGTTCTACCTCTTCTGGCTTGCAAATTTCTCACACTGGGGAGGCTGGAGCCCAATGCAGGAATTTTCTTGTTCAGTCCTAATATTGCTCCTGGCATGAAACTTCTCAAAAACATCTAAAATCGCTGCACTCAAGCACTGCTCAGGGCTACCTACTCTTAAAGTCTTTATCTACCTTTTACTAGCCATATAGGTAATGTTTTTATACCATAGCTACCATTTATTAGCACTTAACTTACAGTGTGGTCTTAACTAGTATTTCATGAAAGGCTGGGCATGTGGGACTGAGGAAAATATCCTGCCCCCCAGCATTTTTCTGAAAACACCATATGCTCCTCCTGAGCAATTTTAATCTCAATTTATCCAAAAGTCACTATGTGAGTCATTTGGAGGTTGTGTCTCCTAGAGCAGAAAAGATCTCACCACAGAATTCATCTTTCATCTTTTCTACATGTTTTATCAAAAAGCTGAAGGCTTCACAAATGCCATTGTTTCAGTGGCAGAGAACAAACATGCTGAAATACTGAGATTGATGGCAAAGGGAGAGAATGTTAGATTTCATAGATGAGTTTTCTGACACAAGAAGAGATCTGATCTCTTTGGCAG
This sequence comes from Serilophus lunatus, assembly GCA_013399895.1. Lineage (NCBI taxonomy): Eukaryota > Metazoa > Chordata > Aves > Passeriformes > Eurylaimidae > Serilophus > Serilophus lunatus. The sequence continues at coordinate 160,229 of VXBA01006226.1, read as the reverse complement.
GAACATAGTTTAAAATAGATGAATCGGAACTTCAGTTTCATTTTTATTTCTTAACATGATCCTTATTTAGGAGGAGGAAGCATGGCAACTTACTGATTACATCATCCTTAAACTGCTTCCTGTACTCATAAATTAGTGCAAAAAATCTTTCCCTTGCCAAGTTGCCTAAAATATCTATGAGTCATTGTAAAATTAAATTCATGTCTTCAACCAGTTTTTCAACCTGCCCATCCTGAAAAGTCAAGGATGCAAGTTGTGACCCTAATAGAGGGGTGGTGGGCTTGAATGATGGCTTAGGTTTTATTTATAATGTCACGAAATTCTGGGATGCCATATTCACCCGGGAAGGCATGAGTTGTGTGAACAACCTTCAGTTTCCAAGGTGCCAAGGAGCGCCTCCATTCCCTAAGACAAACAGCAGATGTGCCCTTTCCTCAGCCTTCGGACCTCCAAAGGTTCTCCGTGCTGCTGAGCCTGAAGAGCATCCCAGGCACATCGCAGTGGGATGCTGGATGTACTCACCAACTTCCACATGCCCTGCTATCCTCTAGAAGGACATCATAGGAGGTATGAGACACAGTGCTTTTTCCAGATGTGGATGCCTCCTGTGTGCTGACTGTGCATTTCCTCCATTGAGTGTCTCCTGAAATCTGCCACTTTACTATCTTTGGTACATATACCACAGATTGCTGGACTTGCTTCAGGAGATTCTCTCTTCATTCAGACTGGGAAAAACTTTCTGGAATCCCAACATGTCTGCTGTATTGTATAAGTACAGCCATGGACAGCCCTTGGTTAGAAGCTGTAAGAATATCTGGTGTGATGGAGGAGTTGAGATGATGATTTTCTATTGCCTTCACATGGAAGTGAACTGTTTTTGTCTGAGCAAAACGAAGGCTTGTGAGATAGAATTTTGTGCTGATAAAGTAGAATATTACATTAATTTTCGCAGGTGTGTATGGACAACAAGACATCACCCCTTAAAATGCAGTTCAGAGGAATGAAACAAGGTATAGAGACAGTATGTTCATCTATCTCCAGGAAAAGACAGAAAGGTGTGTTGGTAAGAGCTTGAAAAGGAAACTTAGTCTGTGACAGTAATTTTCAGTTTCAGTTGCTTGGGGACTACTTCATCCATTCACTTCCCACTTCTGAAAGGCAATTTTGACATCTCCCACCTCTGGATTTCTGTAGCACCCCAAAGAGCCAGAAAGACCACACTTCTCCCAAAGCAGCCTCATAGGTGTCAGTGAAAAAGAGATGGACACACTTCTCCTTGTGCAGCCCAAACAACGATCCCCATCATCGTGCCTCAGCTCTGGAGCCATCCAAGTCATTAAAGGAAACTCGAGACTTTTCTGGCACCATCTGAACAAAAGAGCTGCAAATTGTTTCTGTGAGCTGAGTATCAGGCTTGCATCACCAAGATACTTACTATCTAACATTAAAAATAAAACATAGAGTTGCAAGTGAGTTGCAAGGTCACACAGGAAACCTGCAGCTCAGCTGGAAACAAAAACATGGGTCTCCTGGCTACTGTGACCTACAAGCTCTTTACTTTCTGCAATAATAAAGACTACTTTGAAAAATGTCTTTTATTTCCCTGGCAGCACAACAGTATTTTGTCTGAAGAAACATAAGTGATTTACCATTATTATTATTGCCATTGTCATGATTCTGTTCTTTAAAGAAAGCTGTTCAGAAAGTGCTCAAAAAGGGAGTTTCTTAGTTTTGGCTCATTTTCTCTCTGCCTTAATCTTCTGTGGAAGTAAGAAGTTGCTAAATCTGCTTTGGAGTGTATTTCAGTGCTTCTCAGTTGCACTTCGAAGAACCAGATCTCTATTCTTTCTAACTGCTTTAATCCTGTGCTGTGGCATCTCAATATTAGCAGTAATTTAACAGATGGCCAGCAGGAGGAGAAACAGACCAATACGTGATCCTCCACACGTGAAATACAGATAAAATGATTTCTATGGAAAGATAGTATCAATAATAGTATTAATGGAAGCTTCAGCAGGAATGTGAACATTGAATCACTTTTCCCATCATTTTTGCTGTTCGACTGTTGGTATGTCCACCACTCCTTTAAAGAACAGTGTGACCTGGTCTGCCATCCATGACTGTCAGACCTGTTAGGCTACACATCCTTTCTCCACTTGATCTCTCTGGGTTTGCAAAGTGCATGTTAAGGAGCAAATACATACGAGGACCACCACACCTCAATGAACAAGGTTTATTTTTGCTCTTCTTAGACCCACTTGGCAGTACTGCAATGCCTCTGGTGGCATGCCATAATTCCTAATCCTCCTCAGCCCAAGTGGCATGAGACAAAAGGACGTGTGAGGAGGAAAGCTGCAAGAAACCACAAATATTTTCAAGTGCATAGAAGATCCTTAGGAGTTGAAAGACTTGGGAATTTTCACTGGCACCCTTGGGTTTGCCTAAGCTGCTGTGATTCAGCCATCAATACCAGTAGTTGTACAATCTGCTATATAGAAACACACAACAAATTCCTTTAAAAGGATGTGGCCAGGCAAAGGGATAGAGGTTGCTTTTTTATCTTGTCAGGGCTGCATCAGATAGGGGCAGAGAAAACCCTGCAGAATTACAGAGAGCCCTCACTTTTTCTGGCAGTTGCCAATCACAATTGGGATGGGAAAATCTGATAGCCTGCCAGATGGGGATAAGAAGTCTCATTCAGAGGGAACAAGCAGGGAGTAAACAGCACTACCATTGCCATTCAAGATCCTACCAAAACTTCAAATGTGCACGAAGAAGTGCATCCCATTGCAGAAATATGACTTTTTTCATTGTTGACAACCATTTCCCATTGGCATAGCTTAGTCCTAAAAACAGGTGTTTCATTTAGGATTATCAGTTTCTTTCAACGTTCAATGGGTGGTTATTTTTCCCCAATTATATTGGGTTAATGTTCTATAGTAAGAAAAAAATTAAATAGGACAAAGAGTTGTATCATCATAAAAATCAATCTGGAGAATTCAGCAAAAGGCCATAGAATAAACCTAGAATAAACCTTGAAACTGCTGTTTAAGGTCAAAGTGAGAGTTTGAACTGGGATAAAAAAATCAGGCTTCACTTGTGAACCTAGCAATGAAGAATTTCTTCCAACAATAACAAGGAAAATGGGATGTTAGGATGCAGGAGTAAATATGAACTGATGCTCCCAATGCCTTGTCTAAATCACTGACATTCTCTTCAAACAAGAATATTTGCTGCAGCAGACTATTTATAGTGAAATAATTTTGAGACTTTTGTGCCTTTCACACTATGCAATAATATGTAGTACTATGCCAATAAATGACTTTTAAAGACAAGAATAATAGATCAATGTCATGTGAAAGGAAATGAGAAAAAGTATATGCCCTGATCCACTTCTAAAGGCTTTGCTGCAAGACAGATTTGGATTCTAAAAGTGAGTGATACTGTCTTCTAATGCAGATGAATTTGAGACAATCTATAAACATTGATCAGGAAATTGTTAATTGGCCCTTCTTGTGTGGCTGCTGTATATTTGGTGTGTGGTTTGAAACACTTTCCAGAGAAATGTGTATGGAACTCAGCACAAGTTTTTCCTTTATGAAGTCTGTTTGTCATTTTCTTTTCAGCTAGGCAGGTGAATCTGTGTTCTTAACAGATAAAATTTATGTTAAAAGTAAAAATCCAGCACCATTATGACAATAAATGTGTGTATGTAGTTAAAATATGTGCCTCCTTCTGTCCACTTGTCTGAGTTCTCAAAGGGTACCTTAATTCTCCAGACGTCTAGGTGCAGCACAGATTCTAGTGTTAGATTGCTGTCAGCTGAAGAGAAAGCCACCCTTCTAGCAAAAAGCATCCCAACAGCAGAATAAATTTCTGCACCCGTAGGTTTAATCATATTAATTTGGTCTGAATCATTTAAAACAGTTCTGCCCAAACATTTACCAACATTTGACATTTCTTCTTATCAGACAGAACTTGCACTAAAGAATTTATTTTCTTTTAATTGTATTCTTCAACTGAGTTGCTTTAGCTGAAGTAACTCACCATTAAAAAATAATTACAGGATAATTTAGATTGGGAGACTTTAGAGGTACTCTGCTCCAACTCCCACTTTGAAAGAGTTTTAGTTAGATTAGGTTGTGCCAGGAATTTGTCCATTTTAAGGGTTGATTATCTAGAAGGCCTACCCTGGACTTTGTTCCTAAGTTGTTAATATTGTAGTGTTACAGAAGTTTTTCCTCCTGCCTAATGGGGTTTCCTCACATTCCAGCACATGCCTGATAGCTCTCAGCCTGTGCATTTCTGAGCAGAACTTTGCTTCCTCTCCTCTGGACCTTCCCACCAGGCGGTTACCATAGACTAGTCTCACCTTCCCCTCCTCTTCCAGAGGCTGAGTCAGCTCATCGATCTCCACTTCCTCTCATATTCTCTATGTTCCAGCCATCACAGTGACCTTCCACTGGACTCACTCCTCCATGTCAGCATTTGTTCTCTGCTATGAGCCTGGGATAGCACACTAGGAGTGATCTCGCTAGTGCTGATAACCTATGAAGGATCCATTCCCCTTGCTGTTGCAACCTTTTGCCGCATGGATGCTCTTCTGGCTCCCAAACACATTATGTCCCTCCAGGAACCCAGAAACTTTTCTGCAGAGCTTCTGCCAGCTTGTTGACAACAGCTTGTCCTATTGCAGGGCTTTGTTCATCCCAGAGCATCACCTTTGCACTAGTGTTTGTTCAACAAATCCTGTGAGGTTCCCATCAGCCAATTTCTCCAGCCTGTCCTGTTTGAACGGCAGCCATACCTTCAAGCACATTGAGCACAATCCCATATTTGGTGTCATCTGCAAATACACCAAGAGTGTCACAGTCCAAACCATTGTCTGGTCCCACTGCTAGTCTTTGAAACATACAACTTCTAATTGTATCTCATGCCATCATCACCACCCTTTGCACCTGGCAGTCCAATCAATCTTCCACCCGTTTCATGGTCTACATACCCACTCTATATCTCACTGGTATGGCTATAAAGAGTCTATGGGAGATCATCCCAAAGGCCTTGTTTAAGTCAATATATACAACACATGTTGCCTTCCCTCTTCCATACAGTCACTTATGTCACTGTAGAAAGCAATCACATTGGTTGAACAGGATTTGCCCCCGTATGTTTGTCTGACTAGGCTATTCCCTGTCACATTCTTGTTCTTTCCATAGGTGAAAGTGGCTTCCTGGAGGATTTTCTCTATCACCTTTTTGGAAACTGACCTGTGACTGACTAGACTACGGACCCATGGATCTTCCATCTTGACCATCTTTAAGATGTGTTTAACCTTTCGGTCATCATCAAGAATCAAAGTAATCTAAGACAGCAGAGATGAAGTTGGTAGAGAAGGTAATGGTAGAGAACACACCTTGTAATGATGCTGGCCAGCTCCTTTGGTACTTGGGTGCATCTTGTCTGGTGTACAAGAGAGATCCTTTTCTTCTTTTGGAGATTACTCAAACTAGAGATTTTGCCTGGATGTAACTAATAAAAGGCTCCTTGGGGTCCATATGTTGGTAGCAATATGTATGCACTGTTGGATTTACCACTTCACCTAGGAAGCTCTTGTGAAAGAAACTATGACCTTGATTTGTGAAGTCTTTTGAGTTTGTTTTTTTGAAGTCTGTGGGAAGGCATCTTCTTAGTCTGGAAATGATAAATACATTATGCATAATGTAATGTGATCATTGTCTGTTGCGTTGTCTTCTATTTTAGGGCGCTGATGTTTGAAAAAACAGCAGAGGCAAAAATCTTAATGTTCTTATTGTTCTCAAATACTCATGCTGGGAACAAATGAGTCCCAGAAGCACACATGTCTACATATACTTTGAAAGTAAAACAGGTCAAAATGTGAGTCATACCTGAAAAATTGTCTGTCATTACATTTGCTAGTGGCTATCTGAAGTTGAACATTGAAAATTCATATGGTTTTCTAGTTTCTTTTCTGTCATCAAGAGAAGATTTTAAAACTTTTGTTTTATTTTCATCATGAGATGTGCTATGGAGAAGATTTATGGCTTGCTATTCCAGGCAACAAAACAGAAAAAAGGTTTTCTTTCTTCTTGCAAATGCTTCATGAAATTTTCCTCTTCTAACCACAGTGTTTATTTGGCAATGGAGCTGTATGTAAAGAATGCTTATAAAGTTATTGCTTATCAATCAGTAAGCCAATGGATCTTATTCAATTTCTTTAAAAGGTATCTTAAATTCCAAATGTAGAAGATTATGAAATAAACATTGCCATTAATATACAATGTTAACAAAACCGATCAATTACTGTCAATGACTTTAGTAACTAAAGGGGAATAATTTCAATGGATCAAATATTAAATAAGATTTCATTTAAAAAGAAAATTGATAATACAGTTTTCATTTGGGAAAGAGGACATCTTTTTGTCATAAAACTTGTTGTGAGATGCAGCCAAGTTCTCTGCAGGTATGAGTCCACTTCTGTTCTCATATCACAGAAGACTAATGCAATTTGGTTTCATTATCTTCAGACTATCCATCAAAAGAAGGATATAGTGTCATCTCCACCTTGATCTCACATCTCTTAGATGTAAGAAATAAGGAGAAGTACTGAAGCTTGCAAGTGAATCTGAAGCAAAATGCCCTACTCTTGTAATTCCCAAAACAACGGGTAGGTCGTGTTTGACCAACCTAATCTCCTTTTATGATCGGGTGACCTGCCTGGTGGTTGTGGGAAAGGCTGTGGATGTTGTCTATTTGGACTTCAGCAAAGCCTTTGATACTGTCTCCCACAACATACTCCTGGAAAAGCTGGCAGTTCGTGGCTTGGACAGGAGCACTCTTTGCTGGGTTAGGAGCTGGCTGGATGGTCGAGCCCAGAGAGTGATGGTGAGTGGTGCCGCATCCAGCTGGAGACCAGTTACAGTGGTGTCCCTCAGGGGTCTGTGCTAGGACCAGTGTTGCTCAATATTTTTATTGATGATATGGATGAGGGTATTGAGTCCTTCATCACTAAATTTGCGGATGGCACTAAGCTGGGAGCTTGTGTCGATCTATTGGAAGGAAGGCTCTCCAGAGGGACCTGGATCGGTTGGATAGCTGGGCAGTATCCAATAAGATGAAATTCAATAAGTCTAAGTGCCAAGTCCTGCATTTTGGCCACAAAAACCCCCTGCAACATTACAAGCTGGGGGCAGAGTGGCTGGACAGTGCCCAGGTGGAAAGGGACCTGGGGGTACTGGTCGACAGCCAACTCAACATGAGTCAGCAGTGTGACCTGGTGGCCAAGAAGACCAATGGCATCCTGGCCTGCATTAGGAACGGTGTGTCCAGCAGGAGCAGGGAGGTTATTCTACCTCTGTACTCGGCACTGGTGAGGCTGCACCTTGATTACTGTGTCCAGTTCAGTTTAGGAAGGACATGGAGATGATTGAGCGCATCCAGAGGAGAGCAACGAGGCTGGTGGAGGGCTTGGAGCACAAGCCCTGTGAGGAATGATTGAGGGAGTTAGAGTTGTTTAGCCTGGAGAAAAGAAGACTCAGAGATGACCTTATCGCTCTCTACAACTTCCTGTGGCACTTGGTGACATGGTCTAGTCTAGTCGAGGTGTTAGGGCAAGGGTTGGACTAGATGATCTTGGAGGTCTCTTCCAACCTAGCAATTCTGTGATTCTGTGATTCTGTGAAATGACATTTCCAAATACAAACCAGAGCAGACACACTCAAAGAAAGATGATGACTTTAAAATGAATTTGAACACTGAATGTCTATGACAAAGTGAGTTTTAAAACACCACTCTGTACATAAACCTGTCTGATTGTAATTTTTCCTCACAGGTCTGAGACACAAATTGCTGTTAAACATGATGCAGGGTCCATATCCAAAAGCTCATGAACTATTGACTCAACCTGCCTTTATCAAACAGTTTTACATTTCTGTCCAAACCCCATTTAGGTCATCAAGGTTCAATCACATGGAATTATTGCATCATACACTTAGATGATCCTGCAGGTCTTCCAGCTCCAGATATTTGATGATTCTATGATCTCTAGGCAACATAGCTGTCTCCACTAAGGTATCTCACAAGTCAAACCTACAAATAGCTTTCTTTCTCTATCTAATATAAGAGCAGGAAAAATCCAGTACTGCAGAACAAGGGTGGATGTATAACAGTCACCTTCACTATGTGATTCATGAAATAGATTATGAAGTCCCTTTGACAAGAGTGGGCTAGAATGGTACCATAGGGATTTTTTTCTACATCATCAGGACATATATTTACACATTGGAATAAAGCGTACTGCTTTCCTTCTTGTACTCAATTGTTTACTGTACTTAAATATATGCAGATTTATTGCAAAACAAACCTTTAGATAGCTTGATTCATAGCTGTAATAATTACTGAAGTTCTACATATTCTTCATAGAGGTGAAAGAATCTGTCTTAACTCACCTGTCTTCTGGTTCAGTTTTACAGGAATTAACCCTAAAAATGCCTTGTTTCTCATGAGTCAAGCTTAGTTTTTGTCAAATAATTGCCAAAAGAGTAAATATTTGGCTCCATGATACTCTTTTCTAAACTGTAAGTTTATATATAAAGAATTTCAGCCCCTTAGTAAAATGTTATAGAATCACTGCCTATCTCATTATTATAAATGCTGCACTGAACATAAAATTAATTAACCCTATTTTCCTCTCCATAACAAAGTGTAGTGAAATATTTACATAATGTTAATAATGGAGCTTATTTGTAAGAGTTCAGAAGACCTGAGACATTTTTTGTAGGAAGCATACAAAAAGTTGCAGAATATGTAGGAAGAAAAAAGAATTAGTTTTTTATAATTTGTCTTAAACCAGTGGAGGAGCGGGGTGGGAGGTGTAGGTGAGCCCTGAGATCCTTCAAAACAAAGCTGCTAAATACTGTATTACAAAGAGAGAGATAAAGGTGTTATTTCATGTATCTCTACAGCTCCTCCTTGACGCTTGTTTCATCTGTCTCTGGGAAGAACATCTGTTTTACTATTTTATTCCATCTAACAGCTGGAGAAAGGTGGTGAAAAGACCTTTTTCCTCTTAAGCAACAATATGTCTGGCAAACACCCTGACTTCTCTATTGAGCATGAAACCACAGGTTATTTTAGGTAACCAAAGTGCACCTACCTATCTTCAGAAAATCAGCAAGAGAAATTCTGTCTTCTTTACTGATAAATATATAGTAATCTTCTCTTTGAGATTAGAAGACCATATAACTGAAGAACAAGGGCAGTTTTCAGCAATGCATTGCTGTCCCATGCTCTTACTAGCGGCAGGCAGCTTCAGTATTATTGAAGCTAAGCCCACTCATGCTGGTAAAAGCTAGACTGCATTACTGCTCTTAATTGATTCAGCTGTGAAACGTCCACTTTGGTGGAGGTAACAGTTGGACACAGTGAGTGTCAAAGCCTCTGTGCTTATTAGTAGGGAAAATAGCCTCACACAGTGAAGAAATACACTGCTATATGGACATCTGTTCTTAATGACTGCAGAAGAGCCACGGTCCTGCTTCTGCTCTTCTTGCTTCCAGCCTTACGTAAGACACCCATGGAGCTTGTGGTTTCATGAAGTCCAGGGAGGTCATGGGACAGACATTTCTTTGCTGCAAGCAGAAAGGGAAGGTGCTTTGTACAGCTGAGCTGCACCACTCTTCATGAGCGTGATGTTGCATTCCCTGCTATTTCGTAGATTACAGTGCAGCAAATAATTGAATATATAATGTCATAGTCTGTGAGACTTCAGTGTCCATGGGCTAGATATAAGTGACCTGTTTATATCAGGTTCTGTTTGACAGCTCTTAGCCAAGTTGATCTCTGTTTTCTGGCCTAATGGAAAACTTTTTGATTGTTTACTAGAAATCATTTACCAAGTTGTGGTTGGCTTCCTCCCTCCTTGCAACCAGCTGTCACACTCCTACCCTAACCTCAGCTGTTCACAACTCAAATAAAAGTAACACTTTACTACTGCTTTCAGGCACTGCCTTTTTTTAGCTGACTATCACTTCTCCTTGAAATCAGCTGCTTTGTGTCAAGCTATTTCCCATTTAAAGTCTGTCTTTAGATATTGATGATTCAACTCCCATTCTAACATCTTTCTCTCCTCGAAGGCACTGCTAAGATCCTGGAGAATTTTTTGTTAATGGCCACTATGATCTCCATTAAGACAAGCTCATCTTTTCTTTTGAAACAAAGCACAATTGTAAGCCTCTGTTTCTAAAAAGAATCAGCCAATAATACTTGCTCGATTGAAGGATCCCAGCCGTTCCCCTATCCCTGTAGAAAACAGATGTGAAGACCCTTCAAACTGCATACCATCTTGGGTGCATGCTCCCAAGAGCTCATTCAAGATCCCCTTATCACCCATGGCCAGAGCAATATCATAACAGCAGGCAGATGTTGGATATATTCAAAAAATCAAGAACAAGAAAAAAAGAGGTCTCACAGTCTATACCAGAATGATGTGGAAAATAGTCCTGTGCTTATTTTTTGCCTATGTTGGAATCTAGTAAATACAAGCTGTCTTCTGTAAGTATAGAATTCAAGTTTTTACATAATAAAGTGGATTGGTCTAGGGTTGTACAAATTAGTTTGTCTTACAGCTTTACTGCAGACAGTAAGGTAACTGTCTGCTCTGTTAAGACAAAAAAGGGCAGATTCACCAATGCAGTTTCTGGTGGGACATGCCCAGAAGTATTTTAGGAGATTCTGAAAGGAGGTGTGCAGCCCATGTGTGGGTGAGTGACTGACAGTTCTCATTAAGTCATGGGATATAACCAAGAACATACGATGCCTGAATAAATTTAGAGTTATTAGAATACTTGCTAAATAGGAAAACATGACAGGTTGCAACAAGTCATCTTCTATTCATATCTCTCTTTTTTTTTTTCTGAAACCTACAGACTTATAAACCCATTACATAGGTTATAAACAAAATTCTGAGCCATAATGTGTCAAATGTGAGACAAGTCACTTCACTTTTCCTATATTTTTCTCTTTTTACATTTTGTGATGGTGTGAGAAGACAGCATTTTCTCTTTAACACTTTCTGAATAGTTACCTCTTGGACTGTATGCAAATGTGTAGAAATAGTGGTATATATTTTTCCTGATATGATTAAACCCAGGAACAGAGGTTTAAGAATAATTCAGCAAGCTAGAATCCTTTAACTCTCACTGCAACTTTCTTTTTGCATAATGTTAACTTTAAAAGAACACATGCAGATATTTTCTTCTTTTTTAAATAGATGCTGTCTCTTGAGTGAATAGAAGTTGAGACTGGAACACTGTGCAGGCATGATATCTATTAAGGTCAATTCAGCCTATTCAAGTGGTCTGCTTTTCCATAAAATGTATCTGAAAAAGTTTCTCCTATAGGCTTTTCTGTATCAGGTGACTCTGTGTTGTCATTCATCACTGTGAATATATGGAAAATAACCCTGAAGTGCCATTAACAGTGTGTTTGCAGGCAGAGCAGTGTAGAAGAGGGGTAGGGGCAGGGTTGGTCCTGGGACTGTGCCAGTTTTGCAGGCACAGAAGAACGTAAGATTTCTTTAAGAAATCTTTGGTGTGCTCACTATCATAATAGTTTTAGACCTTGTACTAATAACCAGAACATTGCCCTGGCCTCAAGGCTAAGTAGAGCAGACTTTATCACAAGGCCATTTCATTGTGTGATAAAACTTTCATCTTTCAAAGATGAAACAACCTTCCGTTAGTTCTGCAGTATCTGTGCATAAAAGCCAAGTACTTGACTTACACACTCCAGAGGCTGAAATGTGATTCAGACCAAAGTGTGCCAAGACCTTACAAACCAGGGAGCATTTGTGCTGCCTCACAATTTTGCTCAGAGATCGATTTACTTTCAACTTTCCATGTGTATATATATGTATATGTATGTGTATGCAGCTACTCCACTTCCACAAATATACAACTTATTTTCATCTTTTTATGTGACCAGTTGTGGACTTGTGCTTTTAAGCAAATTTCTAAATGTATGACTGACAACATTCTGGGAGAAGGGCCCAGCTGCTAAATTCACTAAAGATCATTGATAGGTGTAGTGTTTGAATTCTTTTAATTATACTTCAAATGAACTATGGACCTATTTAAGTCAAACAATAGTTGGGGAGAATGCGAATATAGCTATCTGTATTTTTTACTTGTTCTAATAGGCGTAATGTTAAATGCACTTGTTTGCTGATTTTGGCTGGTGTAGATTTAATTTTCTTCACAGTGTCTAGTATGGGGCTGAGTTTTGGATTTATGCTGAACACAGGATTGATAAAATAGAGATGTCTTTGTTCTTGCTGAGCAGGGTTTACACAGAGCCAAGGCCTTTTCCACTTTTTGTGCTGCCACACTGGCAAGGAAGTTGAGGGTACATGGGAGCTTGGGAGAAGGCACAGCTGTGACAGGTCACCCAAAATGACCAAAGGGATATTCCATACTATGTGACATCAGGCTCAGTATGTAAAGTAGGGAGAAAAAGGAGGAAGAGAGGAATATTTGGAGTGATGGTGTTTGACTTCCCAAGTAACCCCTAAATGTAATTGGACCCTGCTTTCCTGGAGATGGCTGAACACCTGCTGGCCCATGGGAAGCAGTGAATTAATGATTTATTTTTCTTTGCTTGTGTGTGTGGCTTTTGATTTCTCTATTAAACTGTCTTTACCTCAACTCACAAGTTTTCTGGCTTTTTACCATTCCAATTCTCTCCTCAGTTCTCCCAGTGAGGAAGTGAATGAGAGACTACATGGAGTTTGTTTTCCAAACGCAGTGAAACCATGACAACTTGAAAATCCTTGTCTTCGGGTCTCACCTTCCACTTTTAAATCCTTTCACCACTAATTACCTAGCTAACAATAGCTTGGGAGTTTTCAGGCAACTGGAGAAAGCCAGGTCACAGAAACTTAGGATCAAGAATGATGCATCCTGATGAGCAAAAAAATCAGGCAAAGAAGAAAACAAAGAGCTGTGGAGGAATAAAGAACTCCTGTCATTACTCAAGCATAAACAGGAAGCACACAGGAGATGATAGCAGGGTCAAGCCACTTGGAATGAGTACAGAGAGGTTGTCAGAGTAAGTTGAAATAAGAAGAGGAAGGCCAAGGCCCACCTGAAATTAAATATGGCAAGGATGTCAAGGTGAATGAGAAGAGTTTATTCGCATACATCAATAACAAAAGGAAAACTAAGGATAATGTGGGCCCATTACTAAATGGAAGAGGGAGCCTGGTAAAAGGGGATGCAGAGAAGGCAGTTACTGAACACCTTGACATCAGTCATCACTGACGAGACCAGCTCTCAGGGATCTCTGAGCCAGGAGACCAGATAAAAGCAATACTGAAAGGAAAACTTTCCCTTGGTCAAGGAGGTTTGGGTAAGAGAATACACAGATAATCTTCATATCCACAAGTCCATGGTTTGCAGCACAAGTGCTGAAAGAGCTGGCGCCTTATTCTAGAGGCCATCTCCATCCTTCTTGGATGACAAGAAGGTGATCAGGAGTAGTCAGCATGGATTCAATTGAGGTAAATCTTGTTTGACCAACCTGATTGCCTTCCATGATGAAGCAACTACCTGAATGGGTGAGGAGAGAGCACTGGATATTGTCTACCTTGACTTCACCAAGGCTTTTGTCACTCACTCTTACAACCCCCTCATAAACTAACTCAGGAAGTGTGGACTGGATGGGTGGACAGTGAGGTGGACTGAGAACTAGCGGAAAAGCAGATCCAAGATGGTCATGGCACAGGGTCTGTTCGGAGGCCTGTCACTTGTGGTATCTCCTCAGAGCTCAATATTGGGCCCAGTATTGCTTAATTTATCCACCATTGACTTGGATGAAGTGGTAGATGCCTCCTCAGCAAGCTCAGTGATGACACAAAGCTGGGAAGAGTGGCTAATATCCCAGAGGTCTGTGCAGCCCTTCAGGTTGGAGAGATGGCCAGAGAAGAACTGTCTGAAATTAAGCAAAGACAAATGCAAGGCCCTGCAGGTACCAGCATATGCTGGGGGCTGACCTGCTAAAAAGAAGCTCTGCAGAGAAGGACCTGGGGGTCCTGGTGGACAACAAGCTGTCCATGACCTAGCAGTGTGTCCTTGAGACCAAGGAGTCCAATGGGATCATGGGCTGCATTAAGAAGAACATTTCCAGCAGGTCAAGGGAAGTGATCCTGCCTCAGTTTTGGGCTTCTTGGTACAAGAGAGATATGGAGCTCCTGGAGTGCATCCAGTGGAGGGCTACAAAGATAATTAGGGGACTGGAGCATCTCTCTTATGAGGAAGGCTGAGTGAGCTGGGCCTGTTCAGTCTTGAGAAGAAATGACTTGAGAGGGGATCTCATCCATGTCTGTAAGTATATGAAGAGAGGTGTTGTGGGTTAGCCAAGGCTGGGAAAAATTTTCCTGCATTAATTCAGTTAAATAAAAGATTTTTCCTTTCCCTGCTTCCTCCTCCACCTCCCGTCCCCCTCTCCCCCTGCATCGACCTTCTTGTCCTGTCTTAGTTCATGTATTTTCTCTTCTTTGGGGGAAGTGAATGTTGGGAGGAGAGGTGTGTTTGGCTAGGATTGGGGAGGACAGAGAAAGGAGGGTTTGAAGAGACCACGGTCTTGCGGTATGCACTGATCACAGCCACAAAGACAGCCAGGAATGCCTGAAAGTGCCAAGGAGGACAAGGATTACTGAGAAAGGGAACTCCCACGCACGTGGTCCCAGCATAGTGTCTCCCTGGTTCTTTTTTCCACACGTATCCAGTGCCAGAGCTGAGGTTGGCAGGGGTCGAGTGCTCTGCTCAGTGCCGCAGTATCTCCAGTACCCTGGTGCCGCCCTGACCTGGAGGCATGGCGGAGCTGAGCTGCATGGTACCTCCAGCTATAGTGGCGAGTGGCACTGGGAGACCGGACCCAGCGGGGCTGGATTGGCAGTCACACAGCAAGTGTTCCCCATGGCGCCCACCCCAGCAGTGTGGCAGCAAGGCTGCCTTTTTTTTCAAAGAGGTTGTTCCAGTCCCAATGGCTGTGGAAAGCAATGGATTCCCCATTTCCCCCCACACTGGGTCAAGCAAGCAGTCACGCCTCTGAGTGCTGGCGATGCCGTGATGCCGTGGCGGTGCCAGAAGCAGGCAGTGCTGCGACAGCTGCGCTGGGAAAACCTAGGAGCCCGGGATGGAGTGGGGTTCTTGGGAATATCGCAATCCGAGGCACGGTGTAACCTGATGCACAGCATGTCTGCGATGCCAGGTGCCAGAACCCCGCCTGGCAAAGGGTTTTGGCTAGGGCCGCGGCAAGTGTCCACTCCGGCCAGGGTGGAGGCAAGATGGCGGTACTGTGCTGGGCAGCGGCAGCAGGGCTCACTGGGCCTGGCAGCATGTGGAGTGGGGCAGGCGGGCCCCAGGCAGCGAAGCTGGAGCCACTGGTAGCCGGCCCAGGCTGCACTGCCTCTGCCTGCACTGCCTTGTTGCTGGCGTGGCTGCAGGTGGCAGCACGTGGCTACACCATATTGGCTTCAGCGTGGGCAGCAGAGCCACAGCGGGGTTCTGAAGGTGGAGACTGGCGGTGGAGCTGGGGCAGAGCCAGGGTGGGACAGAACTGGAGAGACCAACAAGAGTTCGATGAGGGGCAAGTCTGCCCTTCTTTGAAGGTGGGCTGGGGGAGGCATGCAGGGCAAAACATTCTGGGAGGACCAAAGACTATATAACCAGATGTTTTCCAGCTCTTCGCTCTCTTTCATACTTGAGAGTTCATCGGAGAAGGAGCTGGTCTTGGCACCTGGGTTTCCAACATCTGCAATCTTGAAACTAACACATGGTAATTCCTTCACTCCGGTGGTGTGTTCCAGAGACCAACTAGCCACAGACAACAGGTGCACATCTTCCATCCATCATCGTTGCTGCCCCTCCACAGCCATTAATGGCCCCCGCTGCCTATGTCAATCAGCTGCACCTTAGGACATTGAAACGGAAATAAGTTCTCTCTGTTTTGTTTTTGCCTGAATGGGGGTGGGACTCGTGGGTGTGCATTTTAGTGGGTTTTGGGTTTTTGGGAAATGGTGGTGGGATTTTCTTCTGTGAGTTTTTTTGTATTTTAATAGTTTTATTTTTTTTCTACCTCATATAATAAATTCTTATTTCTTTAATATATCTATATCCAGAATTTATTGACCAATAGTTTGTCCACCAAACCTGGACAGGAGGGTATTGAGAGGGTGGAGCCAGGCTGTCCTTGGCCATGCCAAGCAACAAGACAAGAGGCAGTGGGCAGAAAGTGATGTCCAGGAAGGTCCACCTGAACATTAGGAAGAAATTCTTTGCTGCATGGGTGACCATGCACTGGGACAGATTGCCCAGAGTGGAGACTGTGGAGTCCCCCTGACTGGAGATGTTCAAGAACCATATGGACAAACTCCTGTGCAATGTGCTCTGGTATGAGGTCGGACCAGATGACCTGCTGTGGTCCCTTTCTGTTTTACCCATTCTTTGATTCTGTGGAGATAAGCCACTCCTTCAGGTACAAGTTGGATCCCTGCTTCTCCACAGAAAACCCTGAAGTATGTGGAGGAGGGGAAAGTTAAATTGCAAAATTTTGATACAGGATAGAAACTCCTTCCCGAAGGGACTCAATCAGCATGTACCTGCCTTGTAACTTAACTTTTATGAGTATTGAAGGTATCCAGCCTTCCCTGACCTGAAAATCTTAAAAGAAATGACATATCTAAATTCCAGACAACAAATCATGTTGTAACTGAAGACAACAAATTAAAATGTCATTTGTAGCACCTTGGAGTAAATACACTTTAATCAGAATCAACTTATGTGATTTGATCACTGCTTGCTGTTGCTTCGCAGTTGCTTTGTTAGGAGACCTAACAAAGATTTTCACATAGCTTTATTCTCAGTTAGCACTGATGACAACTGTGACACCCCTGAGTCACACTAGTGCTCATTTGCAACATAAGCTCACATCTTCAATACATGTTCTCTGTTGTTCTGTGCTCACAGTAGTTGTCTTTTATGCAAGATCCCTGCATATCTCTGGATGAAACCAGACTTCAGCTTCACACCCAAACCCCAGCTGAGCAGCCTCTGAAGTTAATCCTTTGAAAGTTCCTCACTGGTCAAGAAGGGCAACTGCTGCTGCCTATTCCCATTAGCCAGTGAGTCCTTTGTATTGGAGCAGAATGAGTTTTCTTTTCAAAAAAACCCAGTCAGTACTATCACTTGCACAGACTTTACAAAGTCTGTTTTAACTGTGAGAAACACTGGAAAGGCAGCCCTATCCAGAAAGCTGTATCACATGCAGTGAGTGGGAGAAGACTCCACCCCTTCATACACTGCTAATGTTCTGCTAGAAATCATGTCCTCCTGACTGTTATCCATGACTGTTATTCCTCTTTATGTGATGGTAACACCTCTGGAAAACCACCTTATATAATGGACCAGAACCAAGCCATATTCCAGACACTTCTTATAAATTTCAAGTTCATGGAATTTAGTAGATGGTGGGTTTTGTTAAAGACTCCTTCCAACTTAGGGAACTGTAACTGATTATTGGATTTGGTGAAATAGCTGCATAACACAGCTGAAAGGCTTGCATATGATAGGAATTTTCCATCAGGTACTGAGCAGCCGTGAAAGGAAAGGAAGCATTATAGACAGCACCAGCAGCTAGAACAGCAGACTGTCTGATTAACCTTTTTTTCATGCTCCTTTCATGAATGAGCAGGAAGTAAACACACATTGTATTCAGACTCATCATTTATTAGAGATTAAAGACAAAATAATCTGATCTTCATGATATCTCTTAATACCAAACATGCCTAAAAGTGATGCTTTTGAACATTCCAGAGCCAGAAGAGCAGGTTACATATTTGCCACTTAAGGGTCACATGATCAGGAAGAGACTTAGAACTTAAGGAAAAAGCCGAAATGGTGCCTCATTCAGCACGTCCTTTTATTTTTAATGGAATATTTTCCCTTACAGCAGTGCTGCCTTGAAAGGTGATGAGCTGACTCATGCTGTCTGGACAGACAGAGACACAATGCTATTAAGCAATGGATGGAGAGAAGGGAATTAAAAACTATGTGTTTTAATGGATGTTTCCAATTGATATTGTACCTGATTCAAGAAAAAATATCTAGTAACAAACTTAATTAAAAGCTTGTCTGGACCAAATGCAATTCCTAAACATCCTCCTCAGACGCAGGGGGATAGAATTGTAAATCTGGGCTCCATTCAAATACATGTAATATTCTGAGACTGAGCAAACATCTCTTTATGGTTATACACCTAGTAACACAAACAGCTGGAAGGGGCTGCTGCAGACAAGTGAAAGACCTGGCCTATGGTGTATAATGTCCACAGCTGAATTTTATAGCTAAGACCCTTTGTAATCTGTAACACAAAAAAAATTAGCTCCATTGGAGGTCTTGCACTTTGTGCTGAGAGCACTTCTTCAGTTCAGCTACCTTATCACTAAAGAGCTACTTATAAAAGTGTATCCAGCAAAACTATAATGGAATTTACCAGAAATTCAAGGATATCAGCAAACATGAAATAAATAGATGTCCTTTGTATCATATTTGTCCAAGTTATTCTTTCTACTTCAGCTGTTTTTATGATTCTTACCTACTTTGTCTGGAGCAACTTCATTGCCCCTTCTAAAATGAATAGAAATAAATATCTTTGCCTATCAAACTAGTGAATAAATGTTTGAAAAAAACCCTCACAACAACTTTTCAAGGAAAAAAGATGCATATGCACCACTGCATTGCCATCACACATCATCTTGGATGTTCTCTAACCATTATTTTCACTATGTTCTAAGTGCAGTTTTAACATCTAAAACATGGTCTGGCATCTAAGGCAAGAGAAATATCTGCAAAGTTTAACTTCACTGACAAATATGAGTGCTCCTTTGGCACATGGTAACTGTATTCATGTACAAATGCGGAAGTTAGTGTGATGGCAGCTCTGTTAGTCATTTACTTCTACTACTCTATGATCTGTACATGTTTATATTAAATTGGGAGTATGGTTTTCTTCCTCCATGCCTCTTATATGGTAAACACAGTTGTTTTAAATTGGTTTATGTTCTATAAACAATGTGCAAGTTTATAAAAATTGTGTGAATTATCTGCCATAGCCACACACATAAAAACTGTCAAATACAATCTGGCCTTCTATCTATTATCTCCTTTTACTTCAGTTGTGACTAGTATAGACAACCAGGTTAATAGGATTAAAGCTGTTTTGTCACCAGTAGAAAATGTTCTCTTGTCCACATACAGCAAATACCATTTCTTTGAGATATTTAAACTATTTTTGACATGCAATACTGTAACAGAAGCCACAAGGCTCAGAGAAAAAAAACAAACCACACTATCTTTCAAAATATAAGCCTTGATTTTTTAAGAAATATTTTGGAAAAAAAAAAAAAGAAAGAAAAATAAACAATGAAATGTTCTTACTTAGCTACAAAACAACCCAGTTAGGAGCACAAGAGCTATTTTCTGTTTTCTACTCAGATATCTCTTTCCCCAAGCCTTTCTTGTCTACCACTTAACTAACCAGAACATCCCTAATAAAACAGTAATGTGCAAAAGTCCCTCACAAAAGAAACTGCCATTTACAAACATGCTGTTGCTGAAGAGAGAAGGAAGGATGTCAAGGGAACATCAGGTTGGTTTATTAAGTATTTTGACATGCTTTCTGGATCTGTTTTTCATCAGAGCCTTGCAACTGCAGCTGTTTAGGAAAAGTTAGATGAGTCAGACGTCCACTCCCTTGGTGTTCTGTGACCAAGATAGTCTAGTTACAGAAAGAACCAGTTTTTGGAAAGCTGAATCACTTCACCTGAGAGGGTGGGGCAAGGCTATAGTACAAAGCAATCTCAGTTTGCACATAAAACAGCAAAAAAATAAACATTGTAAGTAATGTGTGTGTCTTCTAGGTGGATGGAAATTAAAAGACACTGGGGAAAGATGCTTTAAAGCGGGTGACATGCAGCAACGGTCAGGCTTAAGGAGGGCTATTTATTTTAAAGCCCCCATGACTTCCCTCTTTTTAAGAGAAAATATGGAAGAAAGTACATGGAGAAAAACCTTAACATCTGTCGAAGATGCAGTCTCTGAAAATATCAAAGGCTCACCTACTTAGATAATGCCTGGTTTTAGTTATTTTTGAATTTTGATAGTAGTGGTTCTTCTACTACTTTGCATTATGTTATTATTTTTCATGACATAATAAGCCTAGGTAACTGAAATTTCTCACAATTACTTTCTGACCTCCCTTACTCAAGAAGTCCTCTGGACAGTTTGCTGTGGCTTGCCTCCTCTATGTACCTCCATAGGTACATAGACTTCTGTACCTATAGGTTACTTTGGGATACAGGAAGTATTTTTACACTGACTTTCCTAAAAGATGTCCCGTGTTTAAATCACTACTATGCAGATAGCAAAACTCTTTACTTGCATTACTTGTCTTTATTTTTGAGGGAAAAAGAAGACTTTATTTCCTCCTGGAGATGCATAATGAACTAAATTTCTCAGAATTAACTTTGTATTTTTATAGAAGTTCACATATCTTTCTTTTCTGTGCTTTCACATCAGTTCTCCCTCTTGGTTGTTTGTCCTAAAATTCAGTGCAAAAAAACTAAAAAAAACCCCAAGTCCAAAAGTAAACTAAAACAAAAATCCAAGCAAAAAAAATGGACAAACCAATCAAACAAAAAAAACCCCAAAGCAAAGTAAGCCCAAATAAAAACCTACTTAAAAACCCCATGAAAAATAAAAGAACATTTGTTCTTTTGAATTCAAAAGCTCCCTATGGTGAAGACTGTATTTTTGGACATGAATTGTGAAGCACCTTGCACTGTCACATTCTGACACATGGCTAATGGTCGTCACTAGTTCATGCTATTTAAATGGAAACTCTTCACTGCTTTTAATAACAATGTACTACAGTACAACAGTCATAATCTCACAACAACTTCATTTATATGTGTGCATAATTAAGAAAACTTGCAAAAACAGTATGGTAACATTTGGATTTTTAAAAGCACATTCAAAAACATTCAGAAACTTAGAGAAGCTAATTTACTTTTTTCTTAAATTTACTTTTTAAATGTATCTGCTTTTAAATCTAATTGTTTTCATGAAATCACAGAATAAGGTTGGAAGGGATCCCTGGAATTAATTTATCTCACTACTAGGAACAGGTCCAATTAGATCAAGAATTGTCATGTCAGATTTTAGTTTCTCCAAGGTCAGTGATTTCATACCTTCTCTCATGGTTTCTCCTAATATGTAATGGGATTTCCCATGCTCCAGGTCATGTTCATTGCATCTCGGTCTGTTGCTATTCATCACTGGGAAGTGTTTGGCTCCATTTTCTCTGCTCATCCCACCGGGGAGCTGCAAAAAAGAAAGAATTCTCTCCTTCCCATCTTCTATCCCAGACTGAACCAGCCCAATGTCCCTCACCTGTCCTTGAATGCCTTGTTCTCCAATACTGACCATCACAGTGACCCTTCTTTGGACCTATCCAAGAAGAAATTCTTTACTGCGAGGGCAGTGAGACACTGAAACTTGTTGCTCAGAGGTGCTGTGGATGCATCATCCCTGGAAGTATTCAAGACCAGACTGAATGGAACTCTGGTCTAGTGAAACAAGTCTCTGCTCATGGCAGAGGATTGTAACTAAATTATCTTTAAAGTCCCTTCCAGCACAAACCATTCTATGATTCTATTACACTATGATACAGCTTCTTCTGCACAGCAGCCCTTGCCTGTTGTACATTCATTGCTCCACCCAGTTTGGTGTTGTTGACAGCTGCCTAAGACTGCCATTCATCACATCATCCATGTTGTCAATAAACACATTGAACAAAACTGTGATGCTTGCTCCTCATGTATATGCCAGACTTCTGTCTGATTGTTGCAGGCCTGTGAAGGAAAAGGGAATTTGCCTACTGCTGACAAAGAGCATAAGCTTTCAGCTTCTCCCACTCCAAGGCTCTCCAAAATGCTCTTTGTCTGCCCGTGGCCTCACTTCTCCTTGTACTCTGTGGCTTGGGCTTTTGCCTCTGAAAGATGTCTAAAAAATACACCCATGGAGTTCCTGTCCCTCCTTCTTAATGGTACACATCTTGATGCTGCACTTTAATGCTACTCGTCTCCTCCTGCCTCTCCTGAAATTAATTCTCCAAATATGAAATCTATGACTGAGATTCAGAAGAGATACATCTTCCTCATCACCTTCACCATGATGAACCTGAGTCAGTGGACTTTAGAAAACTTTTATTACCATTTGGCAGATTGACTTCATCCAGGTATGAGCATTTTAACACCTCCATATCACAGAATCACAGAAAACACACCATATCACAGAAGCCCATGAATGACATCATATCCTGTGAGTGCCTTCTAAAAAGAGAGGACTCTCCCCGAATCCACAGCAAGTAGCATGTCCCACAGTAGGTATTTAAAATAAAGATTAATGTTCACAAGACAAATATTTCTAAAGAACTTCTGCCCTGAAGTTTGGATGAAGACAACAATACTTTGTTGTCTTCAAGATACTTGAGGGTTTTGCTGAGTGCAAGTACTCTAAAGAGAATCTTCTCATCTTAGACAAAAGTAATAATTGAAGTGTGAAATAGCCCCTTGTAGGTGTAAACCAAGTGACTTTTTTAATGCCCTTCTGAAATTCAAACATCTGCTTGCTGCAGAGATGGCTGTAACTTACTGTTTGAGTATTAATAATCAGGCTGTGTTTGCCTGACTCCTACAGGAACTCAAACAAAATCTTTGTCCTACATACCCTGGCAGAACTACCTGCTGTTGCTTTGCAGATGAGCCCCAGATATTCAGACACTTGAGTGTAAGGGGTGTTCCTAACAATCATGTTTCCTTGGAGAAATGATCATCATCCAAACTGCAACTCAGGGGAAGGGGGAAGGTTCCAACAGTCAACAAGAGCTTATTCAGTGCAAAAAAACCCCAGCTCACAGTTCAAACTCCTTCCTGCTGCTCATTATCTCCTCAGACTGCAATCAGCTGACAAAGTAACTGTAATTCAGTTTATTGAATGAAGAAATGTTTTATCAGATAATAACCTAGATAGGTATTTTAATTCCACTGCTTATCTTTATCACAGGTATATTGACTGCATACAATATGTTTTAAATATTTGTTTGAGGAAAGGTCTTAAGGGTGATTACTATAAGGAAGGTTATGCTCTTCAAAACCTGAAAACCTGTAAGTCCAGCTACATCTCCCCCACATTCAAATAAGATATTTTTAAAGGGAAATTCCTCTCCTTCCGTTTGTTCAGCGTGAAGCAGACAAGAAAAATTTGTTCATCTTCTGTCACTGAGTACTAGTTTCTGGAGTCATCATTTACTGAGAATTTGAAGCTCTGAACCCAGTCTCTGCCATCCCAGTCCTGACACAGAGAAAAACCAAACTTCCCCATGCATCAGGTGAA
This sequence comes from Serilophus lunatus, assembly GCA_013399895.1. Lineage (NCBI taxonomy): Eukaryota > Metazoa > Chordata > Aves > Passeriformes > Eurylaimidae > Serilophus > Serilophus lunatus. Next base: position 136,701 of record VXBA01006226.1, on the reverse strand, counting down.
GGCTGTAACCACTGCATGATAATCTGCAGTATCTCTTGCTGAAGTACACAGGAAAAAAAAAAGACCTATAGCCATGAAAGCAGAAATGTCTGCCAGGAATGTCTCTTTCTCTTTTTGATGAAAAATTTACAAACATTCCCACTAAAAATTTACATTTCAAAAGACTTAAAATTTCCTCTTCTACTCCATAGCAAGCAACCAAGGCAAATATCTAATCTGAAATTTCTGCACCCACCTGTAGCCATCAGATGATCTGCTTTTCACTCTGGCTTTCTGAGTCTCTAAAGGGCTTAATTTCCTCTCCCTGAACAAAGAGCAGCTGACTGAGATGGCATCTTCAACCAGATCTGTGATGAATGAGATAAGTATGCTGCAGGCCCAGGACAGCACTGTTCATGTGTACTGGAAGGAGAGCTCAGGAAAGGGTGACCTAAAATGGACACTGCTTTATGTGTTGACCATCATGCTTCCCTTTGTAGAACCTGTCACTTCACATGCTGACTCCTGACAGAACACTTAGTGAAGGTGTTCAAATGGCAGTTCAGGATATGATTGCTTCCATAGCCATTGGGTCAGGGATTAACACCTCCTCTGTTTGCAAGAGTTGTACTGCACTCCTTTATTTTATCTTTTGTGATATTATTAAGTCTCAGAGGTGATAAATCATGTGGTTTCTGTGGGCTATGTTACAAAGTTCAGAAGTTAAAATCAGCAGGCTTGAGGGGATGATTTGATAGTGTCATATGAACAACCTGTTAGACTTTCCTTTTCACTCCCCACCCATAGTCACCTTCTTTTACAAACAGGCTGACAGTGGTAACAAGCTACTTCGAGTTTTGAAAGGGTATGTCATTAAAAGGAACAAAAAAATTCTTCCTTGATCAGTTAAATGCAATTCCCAGGACTACGTCTCTTCACTGCCAGAACAATATAATGACTCATCTCCTATGTTAAAAGCCAACAACCTACTACAACATCAAAATTCTCCTAGCACTGACACAGGGGGATTGTGGGGCAAAACATGTTAATTTCCTTCAGAAACATGATTAAAACACATTTTTTAAGATTTTTACCCCTATCCTTGACACATTCACAAGCTTGCAGGAGCAATGAAATGTAAGGCCTCCCTGAAGAGATGGATAGGAAAAGCAGAGGCAAAAATCTTCTGATAACACCAAACTTAGCAAATCAGCTTCAGGTTGTAAGCTTACATAATCTAATTCCATTAAATATAACCATTCCTTTAAATGTAACTTCTGATAGCTGTCTGTGCGAGGATGGAAGAAATAGAGTTAAGAGGCAATTTAACTAACTTGTCTCTTCACAGCTTTGTAACCTCACTTAAAATGTAAATAAATATCTGTATTTTATGTGCTCAGCCAAACAATTCAGTGTTACATGGATATGAAACAGAAGATATTTCTCTGTCTTCATGAGATTTTAAAAAGACTAAGAAAATTAGTTGAAAACAACAAGAAAATTACATTTGAAATAAATCAGTATCTCAAGAACCTCCATTATAACTGAAGCAAATCTCTGCCTTACTGTAAGGAATTCCTTCTTTCCCTTGAGAAGCTGAACTGTGGAACACCTCTAATTTTTAAGAGTCTGGACTATGCTGCAGATTTATTTGAGAGTGTGGACTATGCTGCAGATTTACTTGATGTTGTCTTCAGCCATTTTCCTCTGTGTATTCTACCTGATGGGAAAAGGCAAGAGCAGGCAAGGGCTGTCAGGTTTTTTCAGGCACCTGTTGAGTTATCTGGAATTTTCTTTTCACCTTTTATTAATTTTTGGTGGAACGCTCAGTGAAAAATTTGGTGAGGGAAAAGAATTTGTTCTTTTTCCATGCTTGCATAAACCTAGGCTCCTGGACATGGGAGATTCTGGCTCAGTAACTTCAAATGTCTTACTCAAGACTAGTTTAAAAGTAATCTCAAGTCATATTAAGAGTTGCCTAATGCTTCTGTATCTGGTCCTTGAGTGAAATCCAAAAGACCAGAAACAGAAAAGAAAGATCCCTGTGTGTTGAACCAGAGGTATGAATACTCAAGGAAGGAGGCACAATAAAAACAGCTACTGTACAGGAAACCACCCATAGCTTGGCAGACACTATGCAGAACGGTGTGACTGAAACTCTACTCCTTTCTCAAAAGCATTTCCTAGGTTCCCAGATGCAACTGAGCATCCTTGCAGACATACAGCCCAGAGTCTTCTTCTGCATATGAGCTCTGGCCTTCAAAAAAATCCTGACCCAGGCAGAAATGGTACTTGTGAGCCTTTAGGCAAGGTGACATGAAACTGATCCAGCTTGCCTTGTGCCACACAAAAAATTTGTGGCAAAAGATTCAGCTAAGGCTTTACCTAAGGCATTCAGCCCTCCTCTCTCTATAAATAGGATGCTTTCCCAGCTGCCTGCAGAGATTAAGTGAAATATGCCAAAGCTCTACACTAAACAGCACAAATTTCCTTGGTCTTCCACCTTGACCACTTGCCAACGTTGGTTTTGTGGTAGAAATTAGGATAAAGTTTAACTGGCATTCCAGTGGCTCATACTAGCATTGCACCAGTATTGCCCTGAGCTTCTTGCATTTCGAGCAAGTTCTTCCCATCCTCAGTAGAGATTCAGTGTTTAACAAGGGGATATTATTGTTCCACTAATGGAGGCGAACATTCATATTTAGAAGTGGCAGGATTTCCTCACATACCATGGCCAGGCCACAGAAAGGGTCACGTGATTTATGTGCAGAGAGAATAGTTAAATTGTATGGCAACTACTTATGATACTATACTAAGAAAATTACAGGATATGAACCTTTTTCTGAGGTGTTTGTTTTGGTTTTGGTTTTGTTCTTTATCAGTAGATTATTTCCAATAACTTCTGAAAACATCAAATTACCTTTTTCGGGCACGATCAAATTTTTTAGATCTGATAAAGGTATAAAATTCTCAGGGGTTTTTTTGGTTATTCTGCCTTTCTAAACACTTGGACACATAATTAATTAATTTATTGTAATTATTAGCATCTAATTTCATGTATTATCTACACTTGATAAGATAGAGTATGATTTTTCCAGTAGTAGCAAACTTTATGTGCTTTTCCCAAATTTTTTGCCAAATGGCCACAAAAGTCTGTCTGATAGATGGCAAACAAATGCTGGTGATCTATAACCACAATTTTTCAAACAATATAGAAAGAAATCTGCTCTGGATCACCTTTGATTTGATAGAAAACAAAGTATTTATTCATTGGGATGAAATAATAGGCATCCTTCAAATCATTAATGCAAACTCTGGAAAGAAAACAAAGATAGCTGCTGCTTTGTGCAGCAGTACCACATGCAAATCTGATAATATTTCCCGTGTGCTAACAATGGTACCTGTTTTTGCCTCTCTGATGAGATAAATATCATGTATGCAAGACAAGTGTTCCTATGGCTAATGCATTGTATGCATCCTCAACTTCCTGCTACTGCGAGCAACACAATCTGACAGCAGTCCTGCCTTTGCAGATGAGTTTTCAGGTGTGTCACATCACAGCTGTAGGAAGGAGTGGGCTGTGTCTGTGTCCATATATCCTGCCTACTCAGGAGGTAACACTCCTGGCTTTTCCATGATAACACAAAGTTCACCAGGAAGTTGCCAATAGCAATAATGGTGGAGTTTGCTTACACTGAATTTAAAGTTCCAGTTGAAAACAGCCTGGTTTTGTTGGGTTTTTGGGGTTCTGTTTGTTTTTTTGTTTTTTGGGTTTTTTCTGGTTTAGTTTTGTTGTTGTTGTTTGGAGGTTTTTGTGGTTTTTAGGGGCATTGTTTTTGTTGTTTTTGTGATTTTTCCTGTGTTGCCTTCCTTGTTAAAAAAAGTGTTCTACTATAACTGCTAAATATGAAAAGTAAACATAGGTTTCTGTCACACATACTCATAACTACATCTCTTACATTTCAGATGGGATTCAGAGACTTTCTAGGCAAGAATTAACATATGAACTTTATTGAAGTCAAATAGCCTTGCAGAGAGGTCCCAGAGAAATGAGATCTCTACTGGTTGCTTCCAAACAACTCTGTCTCCATCTTTTAAAATCTGTTTTGTTTGGGTTTTCTGTTGTTTTTTTTTTTTTCTTTTTAATGCAGAACAGCTCCATAAACATCAGTGGGTGTAAACTCCACCTAGCTTTCATTACGACTTACCTTAAGCTCCTTTAGAGAAAGAAACTTCGCAAGCAGGCCACATCTGGCACACTGAAGAAAGCAAAGTACAGAGGCACATCTCCAGAGATTTCAACACCCCTGCTTCCCTTCTGATACCCATGCAACTGGCGGTGGCACACCTGTGTGTGTCCTTGCCTGGGGCAGTAACCGTCTGGAGGAGCTGCAGGTACATTCCTCTGCCAAGAGCCGGTTCAGACTTATCTGCAGAATGACTGAGCAGAGTCTCTCAAACCTTGTCATAGCAGAAGGCACAGATCTGTGTGAAACTTTGAGAGACCTGGGTATGCTAGGAGGTTTTATGCAGACAGGAAGAGGAGATGGTTGTTATAAAATGAGCATCAAGGGGTTGACAGCACAGCTCAGCAATGGGTTGGGATAATGCCGTGCTCAAACCTCTTTTCCTTCCTGTTCATTCAGCAGGAGCCACCCCTCCTGCACACTATTAGGATGCAAGCAAAATAAAAATAGCCTGATCCCTGAAATTCTCTGGACAGGCTTCAGCTAGGCAAGGGTTTTCTTGTGCAGGAAGGGAGGATGGAGCAGAACAGGAGGAGAAGGATTTTTCTGAGAAATCCCTTAGTAAGTGTTACCACCTCAGACAAAGGCAGCTGCCTGGCTATTTGGCCAAAAGTCAGGGTGTTTCATGTTCACAGCCTGAATGCTTTGCCAGCTCCTGCAAGAGCCTCAGTTTCTCTTGCTTGCACACCAGTCCTTGACAGCAGCCTAGAACAGTGGGATTCTTTGTGTTAATTTTGTTTTCATCGGTAGGAGAGAAACACCATCATTATGTGTAAAGCTATGACCCTATTAAAATCACAGAACAGAGCACAGTAACATTATTTGGACTTTTTCTCACCTTCAACCATCTAAAAATCAGGAAATGAGGCTGTGACATCTGTTTAGGGTTTCTCTGCATTCAGAGACAATCACTTTCAGGAAGCAACTGATCACATTTGTCTTGAATACCCATTTTAGCATGATTCTAATTTTTCTCTAAGACTAAATTTATGTACTTCCCATTAAGTGGCAATTCCCTTTTGTATGTCCCACCCAACTGAAAAATGCTATTTGAGGCCTTTCTAAGAACTAGACATGTACAAGTCATGAAGCTATAATCACAATAATAGTGTGTCACCAATTCTTTCTACTAACAAAAGTATAGCTGAAATGCTATGAAGTCTAAATCCTACCAGAATTTGGTTAGATCTGTTAGCAAGGGTTAGAACTCTCTGTTACTTTTGCAAATATTACAACAGTTGCAGACTAACTCTGGAAGTCTCTGTCCAGTCCTGATGTCTATGCTTCAGAGCATATTCTGGGGGGGAGAGACCCATCCTTAATCTTGAAAATCATTCCTATAATAAGAGATACTTGAGAAATCTCACAGATTACCACAACAAAGTCTTAAACAGTAATTTGGTCACAGCCTGTCAGTAGCTACATTTGGGGCGCATTTCCAAGACTATCCGCTTCTTTCAAGCAAGCAAGTACAAAGACATGATGTCCTTCAACAGCTGGAAGCTGAAGCTAAACATAATCAAGCCTAATGATGTATAATTTTCAAAATGAGGATGGTTTAGTATAAAGATGATGACTGCTTTTCTGGCAGTGAAAGGTTTTTAATAAATAAAACTGACTTTTCCAAATACACTGAAGGTCAGCTGTGGGGTTAATATAGAAAGCAAGTTTGATAGTCCACACTGTTAGGAGATAGTATTAGTTACCTATCTGTCATCTGTGATGTCTCTTTGCCTCAATCTTTAAGGCTTTCTTCAGGAGTTCTTGAAAGATGGAAAGGAAGAGAAAGGAACATGGGGAAGGTACTGCAGAATATTTAACACAGTGGTAAGTAACATGTGAATGTGCAATTCTCAAATCTGTTTGCAGCAGAAAACAACAGGTCGCCTGGTGCAAACCAAGACAAAGAATGCTCTATCTATTTGGTGTGACCTGTTTGATATTTGCAATCATTATGACACTACAATATCTAATTTTTTCCCTACTAGTAAAATCTATAGTGAATAAGGAAACAGACCCTCAAAAAAACCCCACTTTAGTTGGCATCGCAAGAGCTGTGGCAGGAAGCACTAAATGAGAAGTAGAAAAATTTCTAGACTTCAAACCTCAGAGAAGATACAAAATTTTACTTTTTACCCTCTTTCTCTGAACTTCTGGTTTTTCTGTCAGCAAAGAAATTGAGAACTACATCTAGACTGTCTGAAAGAGGAGCATGCCAAGTGCATTGTTCCCACCACTGCAGTTCATGCTGGAGTGGGGCTCTAGTGCTTCAGGCAAGAGAAAGAGCATATGGGTCAGCAGTCAAAAAAAACACATTCCTGCCTCAATCCAGTAAAAGCAAGGCTTGGTAAAGACTCATGAGGTAGCACACACTTGGATTAAAAAATCTGCACGTGGCAACTGATGTTACAGTCAAGGAAAACAGGTGGAGGTTTGTCAGTAGATTCCACACAGTGTTCTGAAAATTCCCTGATAAAGGGAGAGGCTTACTTATAACGAGTCTCCTGGCAGGAGCAGCACACATTTCCTCCATTCAAGTGATTGGAGGCTCAAACTCGTATGATCTCTTGTAAATTGACTCACCAGAGGGCAGCAGATTTCCAGATGTGATGTCAGCCCATAAAAATGTAAGACATACCTCATGCTGTCCCAGCTTGACCATCTCCCTTTGTACTGTACCCTGATGTCAGCAATCTCATTTTACATGCTCGAATGGCAAGCTAAACATCACAATGTTTTGAGATAATGGCAAGTCAGGTCGGGTATCTGATGCATGGTTAACCCACAGTTCAATCTCTTGGTGAGTTTCTAATTTGAAAACAATCTCATGCAATTGATTTGCAATGAGTAACACATCTAGGATGATCAGCTGCCTCGTATGGACAGACTTATCTGTCGCTCCATGGAAAATTGAAAAGATGTTTTGAAAGAATATTTACTTTAGCAGTTAGATATACTGCCAGAAGGTCACTAATTCTTCCCCACAGTTTTCTACTTTAGCTGAAAGATGGAGAAAAATTATATTTATCCTCTATTAAGACAGGAAAAACTTTGTCTTTCAAGAGTATCCTCTGGTAGGGAGAAAGTCTGACATCTGTATATCTGCTGTGATGAGTGTGTCTGCAGCTACCCTGTGTTACCAGCACCACTCTCTTTCCTATCTGCTAATTTCCCCGGTCAAAATCAGGGTCCTGTCTCCTTACCGATGGGGAGGTTAGGGAAGTTTCTGGGAGGCTCTGTGTTACATGTGCCATATGGGAGCAGAAACCACAAGGAGCAGGAAAGGTTTCTAGCATCTGCATTTCTGTTCTTGCTGCTTGACTTCTGGGTGGCCTGCTGTAAAACCAACGGTTCAGAACTTCCAGCACAGGCTTGCTGGTGTCAGTCTAAGCTAGAGATAAGCTAACTGCAGACATTGAGGAGTCCATTTTCATCTCAGCTGAATGGGAATGGTGTCACAGCAGGATCTGCAGTTTACCACCAGTGGTGCTGATGCAGAGAAATTGCCTTTCACCATCCATCTCAGAGGGAAGTCATTGAAGGATTGCACAGGACATACATCCCCTTGAAGGATTGCACAGGACATACATCCCCTGAGTGTCCACCAAACTTCTGCACAAGTATGAGGTGCAACATAGTTAGAAAGATACAAACAAAACCCAGTGGTGGTTGTTTCAAATACCTCTGTCAAGTCCAGAGCTCATGGAAAGAAGGATTGCAACAAATACTATGGGAATGCACAGATGCCCTCCTCAGAACTGTGTGTTCTTGCAGGCCATGCAGGACCCTCTCCAGCTTTTAGCAAATGACCTCTGGCTAGCAAATGGGGAAAAACCCAACAGAGGCTGTCGATATTGTGAAAATTCATTTTCTCCAGTGTAATAAAGCTTTTATGAGTACATTTGTCCAGGAAAGGATTTCTTCTTACTCATGAGCCCCCTTCCATCTGGTTTGTAGGTGGAAATCCAACCTTTAAGAGTAAGGGCTAGAATCCTACCTTTCCTGTAGAAGTACTGGTATCCAGTAAACCCTGCATGTTCCCTGTACTGTTCATCAGAGCAGATATACTTCAGTTGCTGTACCAAATCACCCATTGGGTTTTTTTCTTTCAATCTTGTTTGGTTCAAGTCTTTCTAAAATGTCTTAATTAAATTAGTAAAGTAATTTTCTCTCTCCCTTGTTTTCTAAACTTAAGTACAAGCAGATTTTTTTTAAATATTGGGGAGTGGAGATACATCAGGATTTACAAAATTTAGGTTTCCCCACAGGCTTACCCCAATGACTATATAATTGTTTTCTACTGCAGCTACTGGGTGACTGTAACTTCAGAATAAGGCACTGCCCCCTGGGCATGTCTGACCTTCTAAGAAATAGGAAGAGTTTTGAAACTCCCACCACTCTGCAAACATAGTTCCTTTAATATATTTTAGTTTTATCAGCAATGACTGAAATTGAGCACCTGCAAGCCTCCAGCTGTATTTTTGTTACCAGGTGAAAAACACAGCTCCTGGAACCACGTGGAGTTCAGGATCAGTAGCATCCCCTCAGGTTTTCTTTGAGCATCCTTCTTCTCCCAGGACACCTCCAGGACCCCCACCCTTGCTCACCCTCCCTTTCCCACTGCAGCAACACCCCAGCTCTCTATAAGATGGAGACAGCTTGGGCTCCCCGGCAGTTTTGTTGCCACTTGCATCCTTCTCATCTCAGACTAGTCATTGCACTGCTCCTTCTGCTTTCCAGTTTGCTGCTGTATGACTGATAAAGCATATAAGCAGCCACAGAAACCAACAGAAACCATCAAAGGGGACATACTTTACCAATTTTTTTCCATTTACGTGGCAGCTCTTCATTAAAGCTTGTAAAGAGATGTCCTTTGCAGCTTAACAAACATCTATCCAGTCACATTGTGAAAAATTACTTATCTAACAACAACAGAAAATCGAAGCTTCATGGAGCTCTTTTGCAGAAGTTGTCTTATGTATGGTTTCTATGAATAATACTGATTTTTAAGGGAAAAACCCTCCATAATTAAGATCACATAGTGCAACAGTTGCTGGCAGCTACTGATAGTAAACAAAATATAATTGCAAATGTTTACTCTTTGATAAGCAAGAGTCTTGTGTCTTCCTGAAGCCTGATTGGAATTCAGATATTGTTTGACTTTTTATCTCCTACAATACACATTTGAACTTATAATACTTTTGAAACCTTGAGCAAATGAAATATTGAAAGGTAAACATTACATGAGCCAAAAATACCAATGGCCATGACTTCAAAACAGCTTCTCAGACAAACTTTGATCTGTAGAAAAGTATTTTAATGAGGAATTAAGAGCAACTGGTGTTTACCACAGTTCATTTTCCTAATAATTTGCCTGCCACCTCTGTGAAGATTTCTGAGGATAACACCACTCCTATCCATTTCTGCAGCTTCTTTTTTTTGGTGGGTGATTGAGGTTTTTTTCCCCATTGGAGAGGGCCATCTAACATCTGTTAATTATTGGCATCTGTTAATTATTTACCCAGTGACTTGACAAGCACAACCAGTTCTGCTCATTTCATCATGGGAGTAAACCAAGGCACAGCGAGTCAGTGTCTCACAGCCAATGCTAATGGCTTACAATGCATCATGAAAATTTACACCAAGTAATAACATATCCAAGGCTGCTAGACTGGTTGCCAGGACTATGAAGTAAGTCAGAGCAGAGTCAATAGCAGAGGGAGACATTGTAGTTCTGGACACCCTTGCTGACAGCACAGTATCTGCAGATTGGACTACTGACAGCCCTGGGAAAAATGCTGTGGGAAAAGGAGATTGTTGTCACAAATGTTAAGAGCACCCTTTTTTTCTTATTTGGAAATTTAAAAAAGAATACACTGGTCCACATAAATATATGTATTTGATACATAATAAAAATATCTCAAAAATTCAAATAGAAAAATACAGTATTTATTTCCAAAATTACAATCACTCATACCCTCTAAACTGACTTTCCTGTGAACAAACAAGAAATAATGACACTTAAATTCAAAAATTTCTATTTTAAATTTTTTTAATACCTAAATGTAGATGACTAATTTCTGACCTTATTAAAAAAATGTCAGAATTACCAGTCATCTCATTGGAGAAAAGAGTTCACCCAAAATAATATGAGAACCCCTGCAGGTAACAGCTGAGAACAAACATCCTGAAAAAGACATTTTTGCCTGCTTTTATAGCTTGTGGATGAGAGACAAATACTCTTTTTGAGATTACCATAACATACAACATGCTGTCTTTAATCTCTATAGTTTTCTCAGTGTCACACTAAGACAGTCTGACAAACATCCTTGTTATAAAATATGTCCTGTCTAAGTTAAAATTTGGCCTAAGCTTGCCTTTAGAAACAACAGTATTGATGACACAAACAGCCCGAAATGATACCCGCACTTCTTATTAGAAAGAATCTTTGGATTCTGTTATTTCACATAGATTACTGCTAGCATATCTTTTCTACTCTTCTATGTTTGGGAGTGAATTTTTCTATTTTAAACACTGATCTTCCTCCTTTGTCCTCAGAGCTGCATTTTAAGATTGTCTGACATTAATTCTCCAGTGATGAATCAGTTTCCTGACTAAAAATTTCTTCATTTTCATATTAAATCCGGTGCAATTATCTTTACTTCATTAAAGCAATTTCATTTATTTAAAACTTTCTTGAGTGTTTGCAATTGTAGCATGTAAGGAAAAGAAAGTGACAAATAGTCATTTTCAGGACTTTATTTTCCAGTTACAGAATTCTGCACCACTTGCAAAATTCTGAACTGATGGAGTTCTACAAATAGAACTGTGGAAAGATGTTTTAATGTTCTTTAGTATGGCTAGCTGCAGAAATTATGAGGTTTAATTGCCCTTTTTTGAGCAAATTGATATTTTCAGTAGCATTGATTCAGACCCAAAAGCTTTGCAACTATGTGATCAACCAAAATCATTAAAACATTCTTAATTTATTTTAACAGACAAACAAATGTAAGGCTCCACCCTGGTCATGAAACCAAGAAAGAATGGGTGTAAATCAATGCATTTGTTTTCCTTCTGGTGCACTGATATGTAAACTGTGATATGTAACACTCTAGAGATTTGTCTTGTTTGGTTTTGCTCTCCATCCTTTAAAAATTGTATGGAGAAGATCATTAAAAAGGTACATTTATTATAATAAAAAGCTGAGTCCCCAACACAGGCAGGTTTTGTGGATCATGAGAGGACAGACACTTCCACTTCTGTGAATCCTTTCTTAGGGAGGTTTGCCTGAAATATACATGAGTACAGGAAAGTGAACACTTGAACTCAGCAATCTGAATTAATATTACAATACAATAGCACTAACATTTTAGTTGTCTATAGTAGAACAGCTATGGGTTTATGGTTATTTTTTTAAAAAAAATAAGAGTTCCAGTAACTGTAAGAGTAATTTTTTTCCCCAGCATTAACAGAACCTAGACTTTGTTGCATACATCTCTTCTGGGTTTTAGAGACCCCTTATTTGGGACACTCAGATGTGGTAAGAATTAAAGTGCCTGTTGGGGTTTTGGGANGGGGTGTTCCTCCCCTCCCGGTCCCGGTTCCCGCAGCGTGGGAACAGCAGCAGCGAGGGACAGGGGCAGCTCATCTCGCAGTGAGGCCGTGGTGCTGGGGGGAGAGACAGGAGCGGTGCTGGCGGCAGCAGGCAGCAGCCGTGCCCGTGGCCAGCGCCCATGCCACAGCAAGCCCAGGTCCCTTGCCAGCGTGACGCAAAGTGTGTGGACCCGTCTCCATGGTGCAAGTGGCAGCAGCAGCTTCCGGCTTGGCTCCTGGCTGGTGCACGGCAGCGGCGCTCCCTGTCCCCCTAGGTGGTGGCCAGCCCCAGCTCTGGGCAGCGGTGGTCAGTCCCGGCCCACGGGTGGCCCCAGGGAGCACCCCAGCTGCCCTGTGCGGCAGTGTGGGTGGCCCTGCTGTCCCTGGGGTCCCTCCTGCCGGGGTCCCTGGGAGAGCAGCAAGGCCCTGTGCTGGCACCGTGCTGGCAGTGGCCGCGTGGAGGAGTGGTGGCCGCTCCGAGGGTGCTGCAGGCCATCTGCGGTAAAAACTGTTGCCTCCAAGCCCCAAACACGTGACTTTTGGCGAGAACCACCATTTTGCCTGGAGTGAACACCCCAGAAGAGAGGTGGAGCCTGGAATCACTGGCCAATCAGAAGATGGCTTAGCCAGGAAGAAGACAGCGAGATTCGCGTGAGACTTGGAGGGCTTAAAAAGACTGAACACAGAAGTCCTCCCTCTCTTCAGCTTCCTGTGGGCTGGGGAGCAGCACGGCCCCTCTCCTCCCAGCTTCCAGACCCCACAGCTTGACTCCACCCACCGTCATCGGCACCAGAGCTGAGCCAGCATAATCGCAAGTGAAAAGCTTCCCCGAGTGGCTCCCTGGGGTGGGGGGTGCTTTTCACTTCTTTTGTATTTTGCAGAGACTTCAAGGGCTGGGAGTAATACCATCAGAGAGAGAGAGAGGCGGCTTCCCTTTTCCTTCCCCTGCTTTTCTCAGCCAGCCACCTGGCCTTTGAGAAGCAGTTGGATTTTTTTTGTTTTCCTTGTGTGACTTTGTCGGGTGTATTTTTGTGTAAAGTCTGGGGTTCCCATAAGTTGTTTCTTCCCCCTGGTTGAGTCTCAGATGAATAAACTGTTACCTGCTGTTCAAATTCTGTTCAGTCTTTTCGTCATCATTGGGCATGCTTCTAGTGAAAAACAGTGGTTCAAACCACCAAAGGCAAACTTTGTCCTCTAAAGGCTTCAGCTAAAACTATTTTTGTTCATCTGTGCCTTCTGACTGAATTTTTCCTTAGCTCAGTGACAGTCTCTATGGTCACCAGCATTTCCATGTTAAGTTATACTATTGGTATATGGTGTGCATGACTCTCTTCACTAAAATCAGCTGTCGGTGGGACTGAGGTAGATGAAAGGAAAGCACCATGGACTATTAAGACAAGATGTTTCCACCCTGCATGTGAAGACAATGTTTTGGGTATCAAGAATTACTGATTTTTTTTTTCTTTCACATAAGAACATAGCAGCTCCTCAGATTTTATTTTAGGCAGTAGTAGACTAGGAATTCATTTCCATCCACCTCTCTCAAGATCCTGCAGGAACAAAAATAAGTCCAAGCAGATCTATTTTTACCACAGCCATTGCCACTAGGCAACCCAAGGAACAAGAAGCCCAACATCGGTTCTGATTGTAAAAGTGGTGAGCTTAGGACTCACACAGAAATTATAGACTAAAATATTTCCTTCTTAAATACAGGGATTCATGAAACTGATGTGTTTTTTCAAAAATTAAATGGTTGTGGTATTTTGATGGGAAAATTATCCTAAATTTTCTTATGTTCAATTGCTATTTAAAAGTGGATTTTTTTTTTAATTTAAATCAAAATGTTCCGTTTCTGTAACAGAGTTTTGAAACCAAAGCCCTCTGATCTCTCTGTCCTTGAAAAATGGTGCTGGTTTGGTTTTCTACTGTATTTCTCTATCAAAGCCTAGAGCTGAAAGGCAGAAGAGTGGAAGTTACCTTCTCGAGGACACTACAAAGCTCTGACCACAGGCCCACCAAACCAATCCTCAGGTGAACAACCTCATTCCACACATATAGGCTCCATATAGGCCTTAGATTTCTTTCAGGCTACCCATCAGCACCTTCCTTTCAAGTCTTTCCTTCACCACCTCATTCTCCCAGCCCCAAAATGTTCCAGCAGCACCTTATACCCCTCACTTCCCTTCCCCTTCTTCTTCCTCAAGTATATGTTTTCAATTGCTTTCCATTCCCAAGCAGATTTCACTTTGTTTCTCTGCAGAAATACAGAGAAGCCAACAAGAGAACTTCTTTAAGGGTTTTCTTTCATCAGAAATCTTTTGAATGTTCACTTGGAACAGAAATAGAACTGAAAGTCAGTGCCCCTCAGTGCAGTGAAGTAGTGCTCCTGTTTTGTTTCTGCTTTTGTTGCAGCAACTAAGCCTCAAAATCTTGAAATGTGCAAGACCCCAGACTATAACCGACAAAGAGGATAACTGTACTCTTGGCTGCTTGACACAATATATTTTTAGAGGCCAAGTACAAATGACACATATTATACGTATGTACATTTGTCCAGAGCAAACCTGGACCACATCAGAATAAAAAAATTGTTATCAACACTGCAAGGTTTGAAATACTTATGAACTTTAGCTTCTTGTTCTCAACTGTTGAGACACTACAAGACATAGCCTACTTGACACAGTTCAAGACACTACAGTGTCTTGGAATACAGCCAGCATTTTGCACTCCTCTGAGAAATGTGAAACTAGCTGAATCTTTGAAAGCTGTTGGCTTTTAAAAATTCCAAATAATTGGGAGTTTCTTTGCCAAGATTAAAGCCTGAAGCCAAGTGCAGAGACATCTTGAGGAGGAAGATGAAGAATTTTTGTGTGAAAAAAAGAAATGAATTCCCAGCCACAGGGAAAAAGTAGAGAAATATCAAAAATCAAAGCATTTAAAAATAATGAAGTACCTGAAACAAAAATATAAGTGAGGGAGAAAATTACACTGTTTCCCCATTGATATATTCCTTTATTATTGCTTCCAAAATCGTTTCAAAGCAGTAATTTTATGTCTAGAAAAGGGGATGAGAATAAATTAAAATTCCACAATTCTTTTACAAATATAGCTTTCATGGTTCCATATATTGATAGGACTAAATACACACAGATTTCAGTGACATGACATTTTTATAAAGCTTAGAGCTGTTTAGAAATTCCAGTTCAAGATCTTCTTTGAAATATAGAACATTAACTTTTTCACAGGAATGCAAACTTATTGCAAACAACCAACATAATACCAAACAGTTTTGTGAACCCTCTCCATAAAAACTGGTAAGACTGTCATCCGGCAGTTGCAGTACTACTCAAGAGTCAGGGCACCTGGATACCATTCCCAGCTATGTCCCAGCTAAAGGAATTAGCATGAAGGAAGACAAATTATTTACCTCCATGTGACTCAATATTTCAAATGCAAAAGGTATAAAATAGCCTTGTGCTATACCATGGTACTCATATTATTAATACATGTATGCATGGCCATTTTTACTCCAGATAGAAACACTTTTTCCCATATCCACCTGCAAAAACTGCAGAAATTCAAAGGAGTCTCCTTTGCTGCTTTAGTATTGAAAGTATTATTAATACTAATTAGTATTAATAATAGAAATACTAATTTATTATTTCACAGTCTTCAATAATAAATTTTAAATATTTAAGTTTACAATCCAGTGTACCTTGAAATTCATCAGCTCAGCACAAATAACGATAAAGAAAAGAAAGCACCTCTCCATTAGTAAAGGGCAATTCCTTGAAGCTATAGTTAATTTAAAATACAGCAAGTTAGATCTCTTGCCTGGTCAGAAATCCTGTTTCCCTAGGCTCCCCCTGAACTCCGCCATGGGAGCCTGTCCCTTTCAGAAAATTTAAGCTTGGTTCAAAATATCAAGAATTCTCCAAAGCCTGAAACTTCTTTTCCTTGGTATGACCCATGAGACAAGTGTGTGTGTATTTTTTTTTTGCAATGACCTCTTTATTAATGGGGAAAATAAGACACAGAGGTTAAACAATTCACCCAGTGTTTGGACACAAATAGAAACTTTCAGATTTACATTTCCAATCACTAGATCTAAAAAAAAAAGTGCCTCTCTCCAAGGAGTGGCAGGTACCAGAGATGTCCATTTGTAGCCATTTGAAAAAAGGGCTTTTGAAAGGGGGTGTAAGAGAAAACCCCGCTTACCTGAGTTTAAAATTCAATTTTTCCTCAAATTTTTCCTGTTCCCCTGAAGCAGGGGGAGGGGGAAAAGCTGAGATGAAGGCAGCCCTATCCTGGACAGGGCAGGGGGTTGCCTCGGCCAGGATGGAGCGGGGATGGGACTGGGGCCGGGCGGCGGTTTCTAGCCCCCGCCTCCACCGTTCCCGGGAGCATGGGGCTGTCCCCTCCCACATGGGCATGGTGGCTCCGTGCCCTCCAGGCTCCTGGCAGCAGGGCGGCAGTTTCTAGCCCCCGTCCCCGCCATTCCCCCACCTCCTCCGGCCGGAATCGGGCGGCAATAGCTCCTCGTTTCCCCGGGGCTGCCCCCTTCACCACTCCAGGCCGGAGGGCAGCGTCTCCTCACCTTCACCCCAGAGCACAGGCAGCGGCAAAACCGCCCCGGGCCAGCCGTGGCTGGGAGTTTCAGCACCATGGCCACTAACGGAGAGCGATAGAGAGCTAGCCCTGGCATCGTGTTGGCGCTATAGTGTCTCTGATGTGCAGCTACCATGAGAACAAAGATGGCGCCTAACAACTGAACTCATGAGTTCTTCAACAAGAAAGCACCGGAAGCGAAGCAGGGCCCGACTGACTGGATGAATGAGAAGCTAGCCTGACCAGGGAGAAAGTGACGACATTCAGGCAGAGAAGGCTTAAAAGTCGAAGCACGGCCCCGCCCCAGTCTCTTTTTCGTCCATCGCTGCTGAGAGAAGGATCACAGCTCCGGTGTCCAGCGCCTGCAGGCCCCCGGTAGGATTCCACCCATTCCTCTCAACCTGGGAGCAAGTATTCGTTCAAGGGAGGAGAGGGAGCTGGTTTTCACCTGTGTTTGTGTTTTCCAGAGAGGCTGAAGGGCCGAAGGTGCTTCCAGAGAGCGAGAAAGGAGAGACACTCTTTCCTACCCTTTCCCCCATCCCTTTCAACTAGTCATCACCCTACCTCTCTAATTTAATTCCCTTGTAATAAACTGTTCTGCTGCTGACCATTCTATTCAGTTTTTCCATCACCTTTATTGAACCTACCCCTCTGAATACTAAAAAGTGGTCAAACCACTACACCATTTCAGAAGGAGGAGGAATTTCTCCAACAAATGTGACATAGGTGCATTCCTTTTAACTGAAAAGATAGCTCTGCCTTTACGCCATACCCTCACTAGTTCACAGTAAGGGTTTCATAGAAACTGGTTTCATGCTTTCATAGAAATGTCTCCAAGAATCAATTTTTGCACAGCTGAGGTCTTTGTCTCTTAGACTCATATTTCCTATTTTGCTTCCCATTCCTTGAAATGAGAGGTACATCTCATAGCAAGCTGAGAGACATGCTGTCCCTGGTTACCAGCTGGAAAAGAGCCAGGAGTTCTCATAATCCACAGCATCCAGCTGTGGCCACAAGCAAGCAAACATCTTCTAGTTTTTCTTAATACCAACTAGAAATACTATCTGCAGCCTGTGAGTGCTCCAAGACTCATCTCAGTCGCTCATCTCCACAACTTGTGCCAGATTGCAACCACTTCACATGCTGCTCTTCTACATCACAACAAAAGAGCAGTGCAGGCTTACAACCAAGCTTTCCACTTCAGGCCTACATTTTCCTGCTCTGAAGGAACATTTCTAGTCTGTGAGTATCCCATTCTGTGACTATTTTGAATACTGTTTTGTTTAAGGCTGGAAAATACCAAAGGCTTCCTGAGAAAATCCAAAAGCTTTTGCATAGAAATGTTCTACTTCATGATGTTTGGGCTCCTTGAATTCTGTTTCCTTTGTGTTTAAACTTGTTTCTAGTAAATACATTGTTTTTCAGATGTAACCAGTACATAGAATTTAAGCCAACCAGATGGAAATACCTCCACAAAGTTACTGAGAAATGTCATGTAGTAATACTGTGAATGAGTTCCAGGAATTGCTGAAAGTCACTTGCTATTTATTGCTTACTAACACAGTGCTCGAGGTTTCCTGTCACAAGTTCAGTTATGCCAAACTTTAAAAAACTAAATTATGGTTTCACATGCTTTGTAAAAGTCTGCTTCTACCAGATCATTTTACAAAAGAAAATTACCTAGAATTCAAGTGGACATAAAGAACATTGGAGGGTCTTTCTTTACTCACTTTGTGACCAAACTTCTGGCAAAATCTAACCATGAGAGCAAGACCAAAAAGGATGACACTGTTAAGGTGCAATAGGCATCATTCTCCCATGATACCAGACAAGTCGTTCTATTAGCATTACCAAATAATTCAAGCATGGCATTTCAGTTCATTTCAACTTGCAGCTGCTAGTTCACGTTGGACAGAGAGCCCCTCAACATCACAAGAAGAAGGCCTTTCCACATCCCCCTCTAATCCTGAGGCTATCAGCTGGGACCACAGCACAGCTTTCAGGAGAATGGGGAACTGACTTCTTCAGCAAGCACAAAAAACCACTTATGTTTCTGAGAGAAGCATAGGACAGTGTCTCGAGATACCCTGCCTAGATGACTGAGGACCTCAGACTGCTGCAGCCTGCCAGAAACCTTGGCAAGACTCCAATCCAACCCCTTCCCAGAGCACATTCAGCCACGGGGTCAGATAAGATAGTTTTTTATCCTATTTGGGTTAACAATACTCCAAGGATGGAGATAGCACAACCTCTCTAGGCCCTTTCCGTAATGCTGACCTGTCTTCTTGGGGAAAAGCCTTTTCCTTCTCATCAGGCTGAGCCTTCCTCTTGCAGTCTAAGATCATTGCCTTTCATTCTCCTGCTCTTTGCTGCTCTAAGAAGCAGCTTCTCAGTAACTTCCATGTACTGTGAGACAGCACCCTTTCAAGGACACGTTCTGATTCAGGTCTGCCAGGAAGGCAAGTGCACTAGTACCTTCTCAACAAGGGCAGAAAAAGATAAACAGTGAGAAAGAAATAGTGCAAAAAAGGACTAGAATCATGAATACTCTAATTTTATTTCTAGGACTCTTAGGTAAAATTGTGTGTACTGGGGAATTCCAAAAAGAGAGATGGCAACCCATAGCACAGATAATTTAACTTCTGGGGACAGGAGATGAGGATGGCCTTTTATTTTACAACCCCAAGAAACAGACAAGTGAGAGTTTTAAAGGCATCTTGAAACAAGCAAAGGTATGGGTCTGTCTAGCATGCTTGTATAAATGGAGTATATGATAAACAGAGACAGCAGCCTCTCTGCCCTCACTGTTTGTGCTCCCACCATGGATTCCAGCCTCTGTTTCTCATGTCCTCCCTTCTGATGCATAACTCTTGTCCTTCTATCCAAACAGTTACTTCAAATGACATCTGTGATTATATATATTACCTTCTCAAATAAGGCGGTTTAAAATCACAACTTCTCCCAGGACTGACCTCCTGTTTGGGAGGCTGGGCACAGGCAACCCTTGCCTAGCAAACACGTCACCAGGACTAACAGCCTGATAAATGGTAAAGTGGTTCAAGTGATAAGCAGTGAAATATTTTTTACAATTGTCTGCCAAGAGCTGTTTAGATGCTATACTGTCCTGAGCTTAATGAGGAAGGATTAATGCTGCTCCAGGTTTGTCCCACACAGAGAGTGTTATGTGTGGGACACAGGTCGGAAAGTGAACAGAACAGCTGCTTTGCAAAATGTCATTTGGTTGATGCCTTTGCAGTAAGTGGGCATAGCTTCACTGAGACATGGCTGACTAAAACATGCTATCAACTCTCTAGTGTTTTAAAGAGCAAAAGACTTCAAATCCATGCACTTTTGCACACTTTGCTGTACTAATGGCAAATGCACACAACTGCTATCCAGTTTGAAATGCATTTTTTACCTGGCAAAAACTTAATTTTGCAGAGATCACTAGAATCTTCTTGGAAAGGAAACAAAAAGGAAAACTGATTCAATGACAGACATACTCAAAAGCTAAAAAAAGTTAGAAATGTTTCATCTATTGTGCTCACAGAATAAAGGCAAATGAAAAGACTAACTCATAGTTTATTCTCAGAGGAGTCCTCTCATCAGGCAATGCAGGCCAACACTGAAGGTTTACAATATCCATGAGCTCTTGCTTCTATCTCTATTAAACTTTGCAGCTTTACTCAAGCCATCTAGGGAAATAGGTATTAGAGAAAACAGTAGCAGATGCACAGAAACAGGAACATAGTTGCCTGTGTCAAGATGAGAAACATCTTGAGGTCCCCAGCATGTGTGTTATTGATGAAAGTATCACACACATGTTTATTCCATGCGGACATGAATGAAGTCTGATAAGATTTCCAAATTCACAGAATGCAGTTTTCATCAGGTTGCAGAAGAGCAGTAAGTAGCCTACAGGACTTGGATTTCAACCAGCAACCAGTGGATTTTGTTTCTTTGTTGTCTGATTGCTATCTCCTTTCATGACAAAATCAAGTAGAATGACCCATAAGTAATAATGACCTAAGTACTTACAGTCTGTGTTGTTTTCAAAGATTTCTTCTTGTTCTATTCAAGTTGCCTTTTCAGACACATAGAAATGTATCCATACCACAGCAAAAACAGACAAAACAAACATGGAAATGAAAATGCAGACTTTGTATCATCACAAACTTTATGCATTAGAGGTGATTGATAAAGTCTATATAGGTGGGAAACAGTAGATTGGATCCATAGCTAGGGCCCATTAACTCAGTTCTGTGTTAATTTCCACCACAGTTTACAACAGCTGGAGGTTTGTGCGGCATTCTGTGATGACACAGCCATTTCTACTTTGCCCACAAGCACAGCTTTGTCACATTTTGCTCACCATCATAAGAAATTTTTCTTGGCATGTACATATATCAAAATTAATCATTCAGAACAAGATTGTCACAGTGTTTACTCAGCTGCGATTGCAATCCCAGCTGTCAACATTTGCAAGAAGAGGTACTAATTCCCATCTCTCTGATACGGGTATATAAGCCAGTAAGGATGACCAAAGTGCAAAAGAGTAGCACCCATCTCCACTGAAGCAAACTAAAGGGAGAAAAAAGTGTTTTTGGCCTACATCATGATGTAAACTGCCCACTGAGTGGGCAATAACAGCAAAAAGAAGAAAAAGATAAGAAATTATCATAGAAAATCATACAATTTCAGAAAAGGACTGGGTGTGAAGAAAGCTGTAAAAAAAGAAAAGGTCCTTAATGCATTACTCAGAAACATACACTTTCTTTTAAGTGAATGGATCACCTTCAAAGCAAACATGTAAAAAGCATCTTCTTTCTTGTTTGCCATTTGTCACTTATTGGGACAAATTTTGGGTTTGGAGTGTTTTACAGAGTGTGAATGAGCAAAAGTGGGAGAAACCAGAAGCAAAACTTGGATGTGAGAGTTTACAAAAGCATCTGGTGTATTTTGGCACTATTCTGAGTGCTCACAGGGCCTGATTTTGCAGGAACCATGATCAGGTACAAGTCAGCAAAAACTGAGGAAACACAGTAGGATATAATTGCTGATACAAAGAGGAAAGACAACACCCCATGCTGTGTTATCACTTGAAAAAAGAGTACACTCAAATCTAGAGGTGGAACCTGCCATGCAGTTTTGTGGTGTACAGTACCTGACCTCAACATCTTGCACACTAAAGACATTTTTAATGAGAATATCAACACATGTGGTGGCAACTCAGGTACCCAGGAAAAAATAACCAAATTCAGCTCTCCCATTCCAAATCACATCATTGTTATTGCCCTAAATTAAAATATTTGTTGTGGATTCCAACCGCCCTGCTGTCAAATCCATTGATCTTCCTCCATCTAAACCCCACTAAGGGATAAATCCAGGAATGACTGTTCAATAAAGCCATATTGTGCACTCACAATGGGCATTTTGTTCAAGCCATTTAAGACATATTTTACAATAAATCTTTTCATTATCAGAGGCATTTTAAAAATGTTTCACTTTTAGTCAGAGTTTACAGTTATGCTGTGTTCTGTCTTAAGTCTGCATAACCCTTTTTTTGTCTTAAATGCTTAGTCATTTTTACACCACCCCATGTTGCTAAACATGATCAACCTGGGATAAGTAAACATTTTTTTCCATAGCACATGTTTTCATATTTAATCTTATTTATTATATTATGCAATAGATTCTTTCTCAGAAGAGAAAGTCAGGTAACCATGTCTATACAGATGAACATGCTTTATGGCATCAGTTTCTTTATGGTGCTTTCCTGTGAAGCTCTTTTTTTTTTTAAGATCAGTCATTGTGTATTTTAAAGGGGAGCTGTGACATGCCCTTGGAAATATTATTATTTAATATGCATATAATTAATAAGATTCTACCTTTGAGATGTGCATGGACTTACAGGTAGTTATGGCACTGATCTTGTAAAAAAATATTTCCTGCACAGTATTTTATTTTTTACTTTTTTTTTTTCCATGTAGTGTCCCGCATATCTTCCATGTAGAAGTGAGACTGACTTCCTGGAACCAAACATGATACAAATAGAGAGCATTTCTTAGACTTCAGAACTAATGTAATGTCAATTTACCTCTCTTCTGAGCTTTACCTCTCTTGTTACTGCAAATCACAATAGAAACAAACTCCAATCTCAGTTCCTAGTAAGGACCTTCTCTTGGCTGCAAAATTCCACAATGCCCTCAGGAATCTTGGAAATAATGAAGTGAACTGACCAATATCTAAATTGCCTCCTCTCCAGGGAGATCTAGGATCAAAGTGATGAAATTGAAAACTCTGCCTGCTGAGGATGGGATAGTGGAAGAACATTTCCCTATGTGGAAAACTTTCTATCCATTAAAAAGAGGAAGGGACTCCCTTATATTTAATTTTTAATATTAAACTTTATCCAGTGATAAGTCCTTCAACAGTGCCATCTAACACAATGGTTCTGGTAAGAAAAACAACACTGCTGACATCTCCTCATATGCTTATGACTCCTTCACGTGTGACTTCACCCCTCATCTTCTAAGAAGTCAATTTATTCTCTCTTCATTTCTAAGAAGTGAATTTATCACCTTGTCATACTGGGAAGACTTTGTTTTGCTTCTTCTCTGCAATGGGAAGCTGAACGTATTTCTTCTCTACACACAACACAAGAAGTTTCATCACACCAGAAAAACAGCACACTGTGCTGAAACAGAGTGGCACCACTAGTATGTACATGCTCTCAAACTCGTTAAATAGTGCAGAGCAAATGAGGCAGGGTGAGGCTGAATGTTTACCTCTTACACAAATGGGGAAGCCTCATCATATTTAGAGCAGTTAGAAAATATGGAGTAGGAGACAAGTCATGAGTTGTCACCTGAGGTTGCCCTTTTTTTTTTTTTGCACTTCCTTCAGCTTCTGCCAGTGAAAAAAATAAGTATCTACAGGACAAAGTACTTCACATTCTTTCTTAATTGGTTTATGATTTGCAGTAAACATTTGGAGATCCCACGGTTCAAACAGTCAATATATGTCATAGAATGTACTGCATAATAAGCATTACCCCAAGTTATTTTGTAAGGAATATGAAAATGAGCTTTAAGCAATTTTTTTTGTTGTTCTTTAAAGCCATAGAGCTGTTCTACCAAGGACCAATGATGCTTCAGGAATAAAAGGCAACCATGTTTGCCCTGAGAATTTCTTTGCTTTCACTGTCCTTTTTCTAGTCTTTTTTTTTTCTGTTTGTAATTCCTATTCTTCCCTTTTCATTCTGCTTTGTCCTCTCTTCTACTATCTTATATTTCCCATTTCTCACAGTGACTACTTTCTTTTCCATCTGCTACCCTCTGTATGACCTCATTTTGAATGGGAAATCTGAATTTTCTGTCTTCAGATCTAAAGCTGATACATGCCAGAAGCTTCAGATTGTGCAAGGTTCAAAAAACAAGGAGACACAGATCAAGACTGAAGGTTCTAGCATGATGGAAGGATGAAATGTGCTTTTGATAGATCAGAACTGTTTCTTTCTGCACCTTAGGAACTAAACAGATCTAATAAATGCCAGGACTACTAAAACATGTGAACAAAGACATTCTTTTATTGGAACAGAAAGCAGTAGAGCATTCTTAGCATCTTTTCCAGGGATATGCAAAAGTTTTGAAAACACAGAAGTAGGGCCCGCCATTTACTGGGGTTTCCTAAGGGAATTAAATAATTGCTGAGTGCTGGCGTTTTTTTGCAGGTCCCCCATGTTTGTTTCAGGTTGCTCCAAACCCGCAGCCCAATGTGTGCTGTCCCATCCACCTCCCCTCAAGTGGCCACAATTCCTCTAGGTGGCACACATACCTCTCCTTGAACTCACATCAGCCTCTGACACGGCATTTGGCAGCTTTTCTATCAGCTATTGCAAATTTTAAAACAAACAAACAAACAAAAAGGCAGAACCGCTGTCCCGGCAGGAGAGAGGGTTGCTGCCGAGGCGGGGTGGCAGGTGGGAGATGGAGCACCGTGTTTGTCATCCCCGATAAAAGCAATGAACGCAAAGAGTAAAGGTCACAACCAAGCAGCATACGCTTGGAAAAATGTCTTTGGCTTTGAAATCTGTGGTAAAACGTGGAAACTGTGGGACGGGTTAAGTAAAGTCAGTCTTACAAAACGTGAATATTCGAATAAAGCAGCAGTTTGGAGAGTACAGAAAAGCCTAATTTTGTCCGATAGCAACCTATCATCTCTCACAGACATGGAGAGCTCTACCCCCAATCCCAAAAGCAGGAACCATGTGCGTTGGGACTGGAGTGTGCCAAACACTTCTACCTTTGCAGTCTCTGCTTGGTCTGTTTTTACAGCAAACATGGTCAGAGGTTACATCTGTCACAGGTATGACCTCCATTCATCCATCCACAGAAGCAGTATCCCGTTTCTTGCTGACATTATGCACACATGAGTGCCTCATTTGCCACACACCCCATTTCTCCACTACTGTAGAGTTACTATCTTGCAGTGGTGTTCTAATCACTTCTTGTAAAAAAAAAAATAATTAGGGAGGCAAAAGCCCAGCTGGAGCTCAAACTGTACACTTCCATAAAGGATAATAAGAAGTATTTTCATAAATATATTAATGACAAAAAGAAGGGCTGCAGCAACCCCCACTCCTTACTGGATACGGAGGGGAATATAGTAACTTAAGATGAGGAAAAGGCAGAGGTACTTAATGCTGTCTTTGCCTCTGTTTTCAAGAGTAATACAGATTGTCTCCAGGACAACTGGTCTTCTGTACTGGTAGACAGGACCAGGGTACAGTATAACCTCCCTGTCTCCAGGAGACCTGCTGAGCTGCTTGGATCACCACAAGTCTATGGTACCAGATGGGATCCATCCTAGGGTGATGAGTGAGCTGGCAGATGAACTTGCTAAGGCGCTCTCAATCATTTATCAGCAGTCTTGGCTCACTGGTGAGGTCCCTGATGACTGGAAGTTGGCCAATGTGATGCCTATCCCCAAGAAGGGCCGGAAGGAGGACTCAGGTAATTACAGACCTGTCAGCCTGACCTCAGATCCAGGTAAAGTTATGGAGTAGATAATCCTGGGTACAATTATGTAGCACTTGCAGAATGATCAGGAGATCAGGCCAGCCAGTATGGATTTAGAAGAGATAGGTCATGCCTGACCAACATGATGTCCTTTTATGACCAAGTGACTTACCTGGTTGATGAGGGAAAGGCTATGGATGTAGTATACCTGGACTTCAGTAAAGTCTTTGACACTGTCTCCCATAGTAAACTCCTGGAGAAGTTCTCAGCTTGTAGCTTGGACAGGAACATTTTTGCTGGGTTAAGAACTGCTTGGATGGCCAAGCTCAGAGAGTGGTGGTGAATTGTGTCATGCTTAGTTGGCGACCAGTCACTAGTGGTATCCCGCAGGGATCAGTGCGGGGCCCAGTCCTATTTAATATCTTTATTGATGATATGGATGAGGGAATTAAGTCCACCATCAGTAAGTTTGTGGATGATACTAAGCTGGGAGCAAGTGTTGAAGTAGGAGGGCCCTTCAGAGGGACCTTGACAGACTGGAGAGGTGGGTTGATTCTAATATGATGAGATTTAATAAGTCCAAGTGCCAAGTTCTTCACTTTGGTCATAATAACCCTATGCAGAGCTATAGGCTGGAGACTGAGTGGCTGAAAGTGGTCAGGCAGAGAGGATGTGCTAGTTGCTAGGAAACTTAATATGAGCCCAGGTGGCCAAGAAGGCCAGTGATATCTTGGCCTGTATTAAGAATAGTGTCACCAGTAGGGAAGGACTAGGANTCCTGGCCTGCATCAAGAATAGTGTCACCAGCAGGACTAGGGGAGTTATTCTTCCCCTATACTTGGCATTGGTGAGGCCACAGCTCGAGTCCTGTGTCCAGTTCTGCGCCTCTCAGTTTAAGAAAGATGTTGAGATGCTCGAACATTTCCAGAGAAGGACAAAGAGGATGGTGAAGGGGCTGGAGCACAAGCCCTATGAGGAGCAGCTGAGGGAGCTGGGGTTGTTCAGCCTGCAGAAGAGGAGGCTCAGGAGAGACCTCATTGCCCTCTACAACAACCTGAAAGGAGGTTGTAGCCAGCTGGGAGTCAATCTCTTCCCCCAGGCTATCAGGGACAGAACAACAGGACACAGTCTCTAGCTGCTTCAGGGGAAGTTTAGACTGGATATTAGGAAAAACCTTTTTAGAGAGAAAGTAATTTCCCACTGGAATGGGCTGCCCAGGGAGGTGATGGAGTCATCGTCCCTGGATGTGTTTAAGAAGAGGTTGGATGATGTACTTGGTGACATGATTTAGATGATGGAATGGTGTTGGGTAATAGGTTGGTGATAGGTTAGGTAACGGGTAACAGGTTGGACTTGATGATCTCTGTGGTCTTTTCCAACCTTGTTAGTTCTGTGAGTCTGTGATTCATTGTACTCTTACCTCTGTGTTATGATGTCCTAGCTCTTACTCCTGATGTTTGAATATAGGCTGATAAAAATTGTTTTTTGGGAGGAAATGGAACACAAATAAGCAAATAACCATATTATATTTATTATTAAAGGCTTTATTCATGTGATGCTCGCAATAGTGGTACTCTGCTTAGCTGTGACCTCTAGGCAACACCACAGATAAAATAACACATAAACCTAGGATGGCCACAGGTTGTCAACAAATATATGCTATATATATATGCATACAATCATGAAATGCAGAAAGATAAAGTTAAGACTGTAAGGTACAATTCTCCAAGTCTCCCAAAATTCTCCAGTTTCTAAGTGCTGACCACTAAGCAGCAATTTTTTTATCTTTTAAAATTTGCTTTCAAAATCCACATAAAAATTTGCTAGTCAGAAGCCCTCCTATTGAACTGAAAAGATGAAGAAGCTATATCCAGCACGTGTGGGGGAAACTACATGCTTGATACACACTATAGACACCTGAAAATGCCACCAATCAACACTAGCCTGTCCTTGACAGGCCAGCACTCCACCAGCTGCAGCAGCTGGTACATCCTTGGATCCAACATTTCTGTCTCTCAGTGTGGCACAATCACTGCTTTGAAACCCAAACAAAAGGGCTGCTGCAAACCTCATGAAAGAAGACATATGACAAGCAGGCTCTAGGTTGTGATGTTAATGGCCTTCCTCTGCAAAGGAGGCTGCAGGCTAGCTGCAGAAACCCTGTCATTCCTCAGTGAGGAGTAATACAGGAAGCTGCACTTCACAAAATTTCATACCTAAGTAAAACTTGGAGTTAATACATAGAGTTTTAGAGAGAACTGCACAGTGGCTAAAGGTATAGGAATGGTAACTGATGTGCAAGTATGTTATAACAGCTGGGCATAGTGCCATTCCAGAGGCAGGAGAAAGCAAAACACCAGTGTTTCCTAAGCAATTGTCTTTTGTGAATATATAACTTGAAAACAAACATGTGCCCAAGTCCATCATAGGATGTACCTAAAACCCCCAAGAGAACAGTGTGTGACAATTCTGTGTAGCACACACAGTGGTTTAAGCTCCAGCATCTGCAGGTGCAGCAAAAGGGGTATCCTCCCTCCAGGCTCAGCATATGCTGCATGGCTGACTACCCAGCTCTGCAGGAAAACAATTAGGGAATCAGAAGCTATTCCTGTCCTGAGGGATGCCATTAACTGGTTGTTCAATATCACAAGTCATCCTGAGCTGCTTTTGTTCACAGACTAAAACATGCACACCCATGCGGAGTGATAATCCTATCACCTTTTACCCGCTTTGAGCACTCTCTGTGGCTAACAGGCAGATGGTTTTCCTTAACATGGATTAATTTTATGAAAGGTTGCAGAACTATAAGAACTATATCTAAGCAAGTTAAATGGAAATATGAAGAGGCATACTATAACATAGCAGCATGACAAAAAAGGATAGTCAGGAAACTCTCTTTTTAAGAGAGTATCTTAAGGTTGCAAGCAGTGAGGAGTTTACTGTCACCCTGAATATAGGATCTCCAGAAAAACAGTCCCTCCTCAACCATGAGAAAACTATACTTGTCAATAAAGAAAAATGTCTGAACCTACATTTCTAAGATTGTTTTTTGTTAAGTGGTCTTATAACAACATTTGTACATAGGAAATAGTGTACATAGGAAATTTTAAATGTGATGTGATACAAACTTAACAGGCTTTACCACTAAAATAAAATAAAAAAACCCCACAAAAAACTAAATGGAGTTTTAATGGTGATGATTGAAAGGAATTAACTACACAGAATGCACTGTATAGTAAAAGCACATCTTTAATCCAGTACTGGGGACACACATGGGTTAAACCTTCATGCCCAGCATATACCAGTTCTGGATGGGTTTTTATATACACAAGTAAACAAGTTCAGTTTTATCTCATTACATACATATTTTATAATTCAGCAAAAATCCAGTATATAATAGTTTACTCTAAAAATACATTCAGTCACTTATTTCTATACTTACTATATAATTTTTAAGCAAATTCTTTTGCAATTGCATTATGGTCCATACTTGTCCTGTTATTGTCCATATCTTTCACCACATCCGTAGGTTTACAACAGTCAGCAGTGTGGCAACCAGTAGCAAGAGAAGAACTGGGAAATTGAAGAGTTGTGTTGCTGTCGGTAGCCATCCCAGGAACACATCTCACCAGTTAGAACTTCTAGTTTTTCCAATATTTTTTGCTATTTAATGGATGGTATTGACATCATGTTTGATAGTTATTAATCTCTCCCTTTCATTTGTGCAGCCATTCTGTGAGGTCTGGGTGCTGTAGCATTTTTCTTAAGATTTGATTGTCCATCTTAAACTTTCTTAAGTTTTGATTGCTTATCTTTACTGTTGGGATTTCATGATAGAGTAAATAATTGTCTTGCCCAAGTTGATGGGTTGTAACAGGAGTTGTATAATAAAAATTGTACCCTTCTATGTTTGTGAAAGTGCAAGCACAGAAATTAATGTGGTTAGTGAGTTCTATGCAATTATCTATAGTGACATTGGGGTACGCAGTTCATATACAGGGACATCCATTTCCCACATAATATGCTTGTGATTGTCTTTGTCTTACAGCAAACATTTCAAACTTACATGCACCATCCAGGGTATCTAAGCACA
Source organism: Serilophus lunatus (assembly GCA_013399895.1). Taxonomy (NCBI): domain Eukaryota; kingdom Metazoa; phylum Chordata; class Aves; order Passeriformes; family Eurylaimidae; genus Serilophus; species Serilophus lunatus. Next base: position 107,161 of record VXBA01006226.1, on the reverse strand, counting down.
GATTCTCAACTTCCAATATTGCACTTTCATAAAAAAATCCTAATTGCTCATTAGGGATACACTCTTCTCTACTTATGGTTTGCCATTTCCCCCTTTTTATATTTTGCCAAGCACTTTGATTTATAGGTCTCACAACTGTTCCATTATGTTCTGCTCCTAAAGCTGTATCTGGAAAAATACTTGTAACAGAGGCATTTTGTATAGTTAATATGAATACAGTGATATCATGAGTTTCATTGTTGTAGGTACAATTAACTTGTTTCCACCATGCTTGATATTCTCTTTCAAATAAAGTTGTCTTTTTATCAATGATCTCTCTTAGTTCTTTTCTAGATTCCCCTTCTCGAATTACACTGGTAACAATGGTTTGTACCCACTGTTGTGCTTGGACACATCCTAGTGCTACAGAAAGATTCTGCCACACTACTCCCAATCCCATAGTCATAATTTCAAAATTTTGAGTAATTATACTTTCCACTGAATGTATCATATTGGCTGTCAAGTGTTGGGTATCTACTAAGGTGAGCAATGATGACCGCAGTGCTGTCTTCATATTTTGAAGTTCTGAAATAACTGAACTTACTTTGCTTAAGAGAACTTCTTGATCTATAGAGTTTAAGACTCCTAATCCAGACCCAAACCATCCTGTAATGTCTATCTTTCCCTTTTTTTAAATTTCTGTCATGAGGTTAACCAAGCTTTCCATCCATTGAGGAAGGTACTTAAAAGGGGTGTACATTAGCTTTAAGGAGTGATACATCCACTGGTACTTTTACTAAAACTTTCCTAAGGGAAAGTTCTAAGGGAAAGTGGGTTCAAAAGAAGTTTGTGTTGATTTGATTGTTTTACTTCATATGGTCCTTAAAAGTAAGATTATGGTGTTGCACCAAGCACTGTGGTATATTTTTCCAATTCTGGCTTATCATGACACCTCCTTGGCAACAAACGAAAATATTGTTCCTGTACTATAAAATAAGCATACATGTGTGGGTCCTGCAAGTAATCCTTTTCTAACATTTTGCTACATTTGTATTGTCCATCACCTAGATAGAAGTAATGGCAAAGTTAGGAAAAGTTTAATGAATTTCAAAGGTGCATCCAAATATAGGGGTTTCTTCTGGAATGGTATTAAATACTGTAATGGATGCTGGTGGTCTCCATACAATTTTTCTTTTAAACAGGGTTTTTCCTTGTTTGTTTTTAGTTCTGTATATTGATATTACCTTGCTTTCCTTAAAATTGTTATTGTCCAGTCTCGAAGGTCCCCAGTACCCATACCATGCCCAAATGTGCTGTCTGGGCCAAATGGGAGGTTCCTCCTTTACTTCTTCTTTTACACAGTGTTCTCCCTGTTTTAGCTGACATAGTCTACATCACCCACATTATTGCTGTCAAAATAAATGCAACTTGGCAGATCTTAAGAATTCAGAGTGCCATTTTTCCTTAGGTGTTCTTTTCACTTGGTAATACTGGATCCAGGTGGGTATTTCTTGAATCTTTACTGAAGTGTAGGTTGTTAGGAGAATTTGGTATGGTCCCTGCCACCAGAGGTTGCCCTGTAAATGTTTTAGCAAGAGCACTATCTCCAGGTTTATATAGGTATATTGGTTGATCTAGTCCTCTTGACTTAGTTTCCATAATTCTCCTAGAGATTTTGTTTACTAGTTTACCCAAGTTTATCATATATTCTTTTACATATCCTTCTCTTACTTCGTGTGGGTCTTCTCCTAGCTATTGTGTTTGATAAGGCCTTCCACACAGCATTTCAAATGGGCTCAATGGGCTTCTTTGTGTTGAGGTTTTACCCTTATTCTCAATAGGGCTAAGGGAAGTGCTTGGTACCATTGCAGGTGTCCTTCCTTGGCATATTTTTGCCAATTGCTGTTTAATTTGGTGATTCATTTTTTCTACTTGTCCATTTGCTTGTGATCATAGGGGGTATGCAGTTGCCAATCAATACTCAAGACTTTGCTTATCTACTGTGCTACTTGAGCACTGACATGTGTTCCCTTATCTGATGAGATTGCACCTGGTACACCAAATTGTGAGATAATTTCTTTCAGTAAAGTTTTGGTGTCTTCCCTTGCTTTATTGGTCCAATATGGAAAAGCTTTCAGCCAACCAGAGAAAGTATCTATTAATACCAAAAGATATTGATACCTCCCTTTTTTGGAAGTTCAGAAAAATCAGTTTGTGTCCTAGGTTAAGGACAATAAGAGATATTATCAATGGACAAGAGACTTATAGAAAAAGGCAACAATTTGTTGAATATATGAGGTGGGTATGAATATGGATGCATGTACGGATGTGGATATGAACAAAGAGAAATGAATTTGTTATTGAAGTGGTGAACAAAATAAAAAACCATAAAACCAAAAATCAATGTCCTTGGAAACACAATTGCTCCTTATGCCCCCCAGCAGTTTTGATGTTCTGGGGTGCAGGAGCTGCAGTGACTCCTCCGGGCAGTGAGGGGCGCTCGGGAGCTCAGGAGGGGCTCCCTTTCTGCCAGCAGCTGTGTGTCGGGGGGGGGGCAGAGTCCGGAGTGGGAAGAACCACGAGTGAACCAAATGGCACATGCCGAGCCCAGGGGGAAGCTCTGCGGTGGGGGTGGGCTTGTGGCACTCAGTCCAGGGACTGAGAGGAACTGGGGACCCTAGGACATGGCAGGAGGCTTAGAGATGAGTGTGCATGAACCCAGATCTTTGGTGGAGAAAACTGCAGTGGGCCCGGGCGGGCATAGTGTCTGTGAGGGCCACGGCAGCTGGAAATAGTGAGTGGTTCTGTCAGGTGTTGGCAACAGAAAACAGGGGCGGCGTGTGGCATGCCGGAGTTTCTCTGCAACCAGCATTGAGAAGAGGGAGTCTGTGCTACCATGTGCTCGCATCCCGCACAAAAGAGGAAGAGCGTGGGTCCACTAGTTCTCTTATAATCTCAGTCTACCTTCCCAGAGTTCTCTGTGTGGTTTTGGGCAGTCTCTGCTCCTTTTTCCCAGGTACCTCCCGACCACAGAGATGGATGGGAGATTCAGGAATAAAGGCATTCCCTCTCCAGCACAGCCCAGCGGGCCCAGCTGTGGGGAGGGGACATGGCTCTCTACAGTTTCTGGTGATGAAATGGGCTCTTGTTGTCCTGTCCCAACAAGTGCTTGATAGGTCACGTCCGGCCCTAAAACTCCCTATGCCCCGCCCCCCCAGCCCCCCAAGCCCAGCCAGGCACCCAAAACTAGGGGTGTCCCATCCCCAGCCCAGCCCCCCTCGCCAGTCTGAGGAGAGGAAAGGAGTTATTTTTTTCTGTCTTGCTCTCCAGCCTCCTAACCCATCACAGCTTGCCATGGATGTCCTGGCAGATTTTCTTTCCCTATAGATCCCATTTGTACCCTATTTGTAAGGCATGTGAGGGTTGTTTCTTAGGCAGATTTCATACTGCCTTGTGATCTGTTGTACTGTAGTGTATAAATTCTTTCCTACCATCTTTTTGATGAAGCTGTTATACAATGTGTCTGTCCCACAGCGTGTCTTATTTTGTTCTTCTCACACTACTTTCCACACTGTTTCGGCTGGTATTACTCTTTGTCCATCAAAAGTAATAAATGCCTTACCTTTCTGCTGTGCCTTCAAATCCTATATTACTTTTAAGTCATCACTTGAATACTGGATTTCAGGGTCTATTTTTACAGGCTTACCATCTGGTATCAGGGCCAATGCCTGTAACTCTTCTTCTTCTGCTGCCTTTTTTGGCCTCTTGATCTGCCCATTTCCTGATCTGTGTTACCTCTTTTATGTCCTTTAAAATTCATGATTGCTGTGTCTTGAGGCAAGTTGACAGCTTCCAATAATCACAGAATTTTGCTTGCATGTTTGATTTGTTTCCCTTGTGAAATTAAAAATCCAAGTTCTTTGCATGCAGCTCCATGGGCATGTACTACTCAAAAGGCATATCTGGAAACTGTCCATATCTTGATCTTGTTTCCTTCTACTAATTCCAGAATCTGAATCAGGGCTACTATTTCAGCTGGGAGAGGCTTAGCTTCAATTACCTTTTGAGTGGTGACTATGGCATATCTGGCTCTTCAGGTGCCATTCCTTACATAACTGTTTCCATCAGGGAACCAGATATTTTCAGCATCTTCTAGCAGTGCTTCTTTAAGGTCTGGTCAGCTAGAATAGATGGCTACCATGGTTTTCAGTCAAGGACTATTGTTTCCCATGTTGCAGAGGTTTTGCTGAGGAAAGAAGCTGGATTCAAAATGTTAGTGATGACAATATTGACAACGTCCTGTTATGCCAACACAGCTTGGTACTTATGGAATCAAGAAGGAGATAGCCAGTGTCCATCTTTCTGTTCAAGTATTGCTGATACTGTATGTGATATCATGACAGTCATTCTTTGGCCCATAGTGAATTTCTGGGATTTCTGTATATTCACAACCATGGCAGCCACTGCTCTAAAGCAATCAGGCCATCCTTTGCTTACTTCATCCAACTGTTTAGAAAGATATGCTACCACCCCTCTGTATGGTCCCACTTGTTGGGCCAGCATTCCTAGGGCAATGCCCTGTTATTCATGAGAGACAACAAGAATAGTTTTGTTACATCTGGAAGGCCTAAAGCTGGGGCCCTCATTAGTTCCCATTTAAGTTTTGTGAATGCTTGTTTTGTTTCCCCGGTCCAATTTGGTATCAACTTCTAGCGTATTACACAGACGTTTTACCAACAACCCATAGTTATAAATCCATAATCATCCATGCCGTCATACCTACAAACGTTCTGAGTTCTGTAGCAGTTTGTGGTTGAGGGGTCAAACATAATGCCTCCCTTTGCCCTCATCCAAGCTCTCATTTTCCACCCAAGTTCTCATAACTGAGGTAGATAACTTGTTGTCTTGTTATGTGAGCTTTCTGTTGAGTGACTTGATAACCATTTAGTCCAAAAAAATTAAGTAAACTTTCTGTTCATAAGTTACATTCTTCTTCAATTTCAGTGCCAATCAGGAGGTCACCTATGTATTGCAGCAATGTTCCAGTTTCGGATGGAGGAGTTCCTCTTTCCAAGTCTCTTGCTAATTGGTTCCCAGAGAAGGTGGGGCTATTCTTGAATCCTTGAAGTAACAAGATCCAGGTCAACTGGGACTTTCATCCAGTCTCTGGATTCTCCCACTCTAAAGCAAAGAGTTTTAGACTTTCAGAGGCCAAAGGCAGACAGAAAAATGTATCTTTTAGATCTAAAACAGTAAATCATATTTGTTTATCATTTAATTTTGTTAGCAACATATATGGATTTGCCACCCCTGGATAGACATCTTCAGTTATTTTATTTATTGACCTCCAATCTTGTACCAATTGAAAATTTTTGCCATCTGTTTTTTTATGGGCAAAATTGAAGTGTTATGCTCAGATCCATCCTCATTTATCAGTAAACCAAACTTAATAAAATCATGTATTATTTCCTTCATACCTTTGCAGTCTTCAATTTTTAAAGGATATTGTTTAAGTCTTACAGTTCCTAAGTTAGGTTTTAATCTTTCCACAATAGGTTGTTCTTCTTTGGCTTTACGAGATTTTCCAGTTGCCCAGACTCCTGGATAGACCTGATACAATATGTCTCGCGGTACTTGTTGCTTTGTTTCTGACTGCATCAAAGCTAAACTTAAAATTTCTGTAAATTCTTTATTTCTCACTTTAAATTCTATGTGACCATTCTCAAATTCAATCTTAGCCCCCAATTTTTCTAACAAATCCCCTCTGAATAGGGATTTTGGTAAGCTTAGCACATACAGGAATTTGTGTATGCCAAAACTTTTTCCCAATTTGTATTTTAAAGGCTTTAAAAAACAAGCTTTCTGATGTTGGCCAGTAGTGCCTGTCACATTTCAAAATCTTTGTCCTTTAATGGTAAACATTGATTCAGCACTGAGTAAGGTGTCCCTGTGTCAATCAGAAATACTGTTTGTTGTTCTTGTTTCCCCAACTTAATTATAATGAGTGGGTCTATTGGGAGTTGACCTCCCGATCCTCTCTAAACTCCCTATAATTCTGCTAGCAGTGGAGAGTCGATTTCAGTGTTGCTCCTGGCCTTAGGGCATTCTCTTTTTCAGTGCCCTTCTTGTTTGCAAAATGGACATTGATTGATCCCCCACCAGAGAGCAGGACATCTTCCTCCCCAATCCTGATGAAATCTGCCCCTCCCTTGAGATGCCCCCCAAGGCCATTGTCCCAAAGCTGCTACTGTAGCTGTGGCTATGGTTGACCCAAGCTTCTTACACTCTGCCACTTCTCTATTCCTATATACCCACCAAGCCTCCTCCACCTGTTTTTCTAAATCCTTTTTTTTTTTTGGCCTTCATTTTCTGCAGCTTTTTCTTAATATTATCTATTGATTGCCCTAAGAATAAAGAAACTATTTGTGATTTTCCCTGATCTCCTGAAGGATCCAGGGTCATATATGTTCACAGAGCTCCCCATAATCTACCAAGAAATTTTGTATGTGTCTCAGTTGGATTTTGTTTTACTGCATAAAAGGCCCTCCAGTTTACTGATATAGAGATTGCATTTTTGAGTTCAAACTTTTTCCACCCTTGATATCTTTTAAGTAGTTGATAATGGTCAAGATTATTATAATTCTAGCATGGTTTAGTAAGAGGCATGTAATCATCAACCCTTGCAGTCCTTGTTCTGTATCTGCACATGCACACGAGCCTTGGCTGATTTTAATACCAGCTCTTTTTCAGTATCTGTTAGTGCATCTAACATTAAGTCAATATCTTTCCAATCAGGATCCAGTGCTTTAACAAACTCCCCAAACATTTTAGCAACTTTTGCTGGGTCCTCTCTATACTTTTAAGCAGTTTCTTTCCAGATACCCAAATCTCCCGTTGAAAAGTTTAACTTCAGTTTCATAGGACCTGTTGGCCCTGCTGCTTCACTTAAGGGAGCTGTAACAGCACCAGGTGAGGCAGATTATGCCTTCATCCCACTGCACGTTTTCCCACACAGGGGAGAGAAGGTCAGGGAAGAGGGAGAACTCCTCCCACGGCCCCTTTCTTGTTAATGGGAATAGTCCACTGTCCTGCTCTCCTGCTGGCTCTGGGAGGAAGATGGGAGTTTCATCTTCCCCTAGATTATTTGCCCTTTCTCCAAATAGTCTTACATAGTCATCAATTCCACACTCTAGTTCATCATCCCTGTGTTTTAAACACCTATTGTCCTATTGAACATGCTGAACAATACTGCTTGAGTCTTCCTACTCCTTTTGTCTGATTTTCTTGCTCTAAAGTCAGAACAAACAGGTCTCGTGGGACTGGATTAATACCACAATCTTTCTGCCATTCTAGATAATCTCTTTGAGGGAAAAATAAATTTGCATATAAAACTTTGTCCCATTTTTCTTTTCTCCACAAAAACAGCATTTATTGTAACACGGTATTATAGTTTAATGATCTATTTGCTGGCCACTTTTCTCCACCGAGTTTATACAAAGGCCACCACTGTGTGGAATACTTGATTAGAGTCTTTTTGCTAATGTTCTCACCCGGGGGACCCCCTATTTCTTTCCGGTGTGTTAAAATGCATTCCAGGGGACTTTTATTGATCTCTGATTTCATCTGCTGGTCACCTATCCTTACAGCTTTTTCTTTGCCTTTCTTTGTGCCTTTTTACAAAACAACAAAGATTCAGGCTGTCATTTGCTTCATACAGGGGCTGTATGTCTCAGTTGTGTCAGTATCACTGTCTGTTGCACACTAATGACTTCATTCCTTCCTGGCTATTTCCCTCTCGGAAGAGTGGAATCGCAGTATGAGAACTCCTCATTTGCTTCCTGCAGCAGCATGTCTCATTCACCCACAAGCACGCAACACACAAACAACATCACTAGTGTTTTTTTTGTCTCGGGAGTTTGTTTTTGTTTTGGGGGTTTGATTGTTTGGTTGGTTAGTTTATTTGTTGGGGTTTTTTTGTTTTGGGGTTATTTTTGTTTTGTTTTGGGGGGTTTTTTACATATACCTTTGCTCTCCGCTAGAGGAAGATCACATATTACAAACCAATGTTAAAGCCCAGGAATCACAATAACATTAATACGGGTTAGCGATTTCACTTGTTGTTAGCTGCAATACTAATAAAATGTAAGTTTGAGGCACTCACGATAAGTGGCTAACAAATTTCAGACCTCACCTTATTCAGAGGATGAGAAATACTCTGCTGTTTCTCTTTAACCTTCTTCATGAACCCTCTCAATATTAATTCTCAAAGACACATTCAACCAACAATAAACAGACACAAAGACAACCTAATGCATCCAAATCTTAAATATTTGTTCAAAATGTACACAGGAATCCCAGCAGACAGTTTAAAAGAAGCAAAAAAACCCAATAGATTGCCAAGCTTATAATAATCACAATTCCAAACCCAAGCCCCAAATCCCGCCAAAAACGTAAACCAAAAAACATCTGTCCATTCTCTCCCAGACCCTTTATTTTCTGAGGATTTCAGTAAAGCTCTGGTGGGACTCTAACCCACATTTATAGCCTTTGTAACCCTCCGGTGAGACTTAAACTCACAATCAGAAAGTGCTGCTTCTGTAAGCTGCTAACAAGCAGGAGCAGTGTAACAGTTATCCTACAACTTATGGTTTAGCCTCCCAAAACACCAGGGAAAGAGCAAGAAAGTGTGCTTTTAAAATTGCATACTTTGCGCAGGTTGCGTTCATTCCTGTGATGATCCAGAGGAGCCTGGGGAGCCTCACTGCAGAAAGATCCCAGGTCACCCAGAGGGTCCCCAGTTCCAGAGGATCTCACACTTAAGCAAAGTTTCTCCTGGCTGGCTCGCCAGAATTATTCAAAGGAATCGACTATGCAGTATGCACTGCATAGTAAAAGTACACCTTTAATCCAGTGCTGGGGACACACAGACGTTAAACCTCCATATGCATGCCCAGCATATGCCAGTTCTAGAGGGGTTTTTATACACACAAGTAAACACAAGAAAAGTTCAGTTTTATCTTAATACATACATTTTTATGACTCGGCAAAAATTCAGTATATAACAATTTACTCTAAAAATACATTTAGTCCCTCATTTCCATACTTATTCTATCAATTTTCAGCAATCTCCCCTTACCCCCCATGTAATTTGTTGATGGCAGGTTTGCAAGTCTGAGCTAGCTGGCAATTTGAGCTCTGCCCATTAGGATTCTACTGATAACAATGCCTTCATGTCAGAGGGACTCTCTTTGAGTCTTATCTTGTTCTTTTAGATATCTTCTCCACCCTGTTTAGTTGGGTGAGGTTACTTTTTTTTTTTTCTCTCTCTCTTTTTGCAGCAGTTTTATTTTACTAACTCATGCCAAGTTTTAAAGTAAAATTAATATAACCGGGGCTGTGGTCTTTCAGCAGAAATGTTAACAGCTTAACCAATCTAATAAGAAAAGGATAAATTACAGATAAGAGAGATCTCCTCAGGTAGAAACAGATTTGCTCTGAACCATATCATAACATGTTCTATTTATTGCTTAAAAACACCTAATCTATGCATGTATTATAGAACATGCATTCTATTTGATGAGCTCAAATGTGCATTACCTAAATAATGAGAACTCCATCATCACCAAATTATAAATTTGAAGTTATTTTAAAATATTTTTTGTCATGACACTCTGATTTTACTGAGCTTGTCTTAAAATATTTTACACTTAAACTACATTTATTGTTCCATCTACCCACATTCCATTGACCCCTTGATAAATTACAAGGCAAATCTCTTTCAATATTCTATTTACACAAAACATCTGTTTTCTCATGTTAAAAATAAACCAGCAATATCTTAAGTCCAAGGTCATGGGCCTTTAGAAACCAACGGAGTACCAAAGTAGGCTTTTCCTGACTGCATTGTGTCTCCCTGGTTATCTATAAATATGACAGCAAAGAATGGTAAAAGTACATAGCTGAATTTTGTATTTAGAGATTGCTGTATAGGAAAATTTATCAGTGAAGATTAAAATATTTGTACATATGTAATGCCAGATTTGGTTGCCTGATTAGTCTTGGTTTTTTATGGGAGATACTAACTTTCACTATCAGCTTAATCATAACACAAGCATCCCTGGAAATTATTTAAATAGAAAAGAACCTTACCAATTAAACAGAAGGCTTATTTGTGTCCAAAACTGTAGAAAGGATACACTTCAGGCCATAAGCCATGAGTCAGAGACACCACTAAGCCCAAAGCTGAGCACAGAGAAAGACTAAAACGATGTTTTAGAAATGCAGTGAAGAGCCTTTACAGTACATGATTTATCTAGCATAAACTTGTCAGCAATATGTACAAACTCTACAAAGCACATGTTACATGGACAGATACTGCACAGAATAGGCACTCAGCATTATACTGAAGCTTATTTTACCTGTGTAAGCACTTGGCAAACAATGGGTCTTATTGGGTGAGTGCTGTATATAAAAACTGCAGAATGGTAAAGGAATCTAAATGTCAAACACTATCCTATCACCCAGGAAGCAGCAGCCCATTCTTTCTTCAGCAGTGACAAACCCCTGGTGAATCTCTCTCATCACTATATCTCCTTCTTGACTCTGGATTGCTCAAAGAGACACAGTGAGCGCACATCACTGTTCTAGCTCCGGTCTTTCATTTCTCTCCTGGGAACAGCAGCCCGGGCTTGGAGGTTTCTGTCTCACTGGCTCTTTTGCCAAGAGTGATCACTCTGTCTACTCTCACAGTGCCCCCAGCAGCAACTACACCTGCATTGCCTCCAAGGAGTGAGCTGGCACCCCTGCTGTTCCACAGGTATCACTGAATCCCAGGACAGTTGGGGAAAAAGGGAATTTTGTTTCAGATTGTTCTGAGGTTTTTTTCTAGTTTCTTAGTTATTCTGTAATTTCATTCCCTGGTTCTTTTTCAACATAAATACAGCCATCCATCCGCATATGTATAAATATTACATAATACAGGTGTGAAATTCTCTTTCTGTTATTTTGTCTCATAAATTTAAAGTTTATAACTTTCTTTCAATCTAGGACATGGTCATACAAAAATACAGAATGTCTTCAGTTGGATCTACCACATCACCAAGTTTGGCCTTGATTCAGGCTCAGACACAAGACTCTTCCCTTCACGCTCTAGAGCCAACTACTATTAGTTTTGGTAGCATACCCTGAGGATATACCCACTTTTTTAAAAGAAGTTCATTTAAAAAGTAAGAGGAAAACCATTCTATATTCAAAAGTGGAGTGCAGACTAGACAGAAACTAAATTTTCATCCTGTGCTTTTTTCTTTTCTGTGCATTCCTCCTGCAACACATCACTGTGTTTCTACCTGCCTAATAGTAGGGTTTGACCAAAGCCTCAAATATCACCTGTATGTCCACATTTCCACTTTCTAGCTATTGCAAAAGTACTTTGAATGACAAATAAGAAAAAACAAAGCCGGTGAGCAGGCTGATTTTGATGTTTAAGAGTATCGTACAAAGCGGTTAGATTTTCTTTTGGGGAATTTTTTCCATTACCACCATGATACTGGCATACTTGAAAGGACAAAAAAAGGTAACTCAACTAAGCAAAGGTCAGAATTCCTCAACAGGGGTGGAGGCAGAGAGGATCCATTGTCTTTTGGCTGGAGAACTAGTAGTCTTACATAGCAGATACATTCCTGCCCTCATTGCTGTGCAGGGGATGGGGTGGGGTATGCCTGCCTTCTTCCTCCCTCCCTGCTTTCTCAGGATATTGGGAGGACTTGGGAGGGACCAGCAGGAATCAGTGGTTTCTTGGCTGCTATCTTGGAAGAGAGCCCAGTGCTACCTCACTGGTGTGGTTTCTGTCGTCTGCTGCACTAGGACCAAGACCGCCTCTTACTGCTGCTTCTTCTTCACCAGCTCAGTTCCTGTATGCAGGTGGACCCTGCAGCAACCCTGTAGAGTGAGAGGAGAGCCCTGCCTGCACTGCCCTCAGCTCAGAGCCAACCTACCTGCTTTTCTTCCCATCTCCTGCTCTTCCTGTATTGGATCAGTGACTCACCCATCTCAGCAGCAAATCTGGGGGAACCCACATTCCATGCCTGGTGAGCCTGCAGGACTTGCCTGTTCCCCTCACAGCTGTGACCACATCAGGGAAAAAAAATACACTGGGGGATGGAGGTTGTTGAGGTGGTTTTTTTCCTTGTTACTGCTGTATTATTATGTGTTCCTTTTATATATATATATATATATATATATATAAATAATTATTGCTTCCTTTTTCTACATTTTTGACTGAATGTATCTTGATTCAAAAGATACAGCAAGCGGAGAACGAGTTTTTCTTTTCTACTCCAGGAAGTTCCCCATCTTCCCTGGAAGATACTGTTTTTAACCAGGGTGCTATGGGTTAATATTGGAGTTTCACTTAGAGGGTGTTTGTTTTTCTGTAAAACCTTCTTTTTTTATTACTTTCCTGAGAGGGGAAGGCAGATGAAGATTATCTGGGCTCTGGGAAACAAAGCCAGCATGTATTCACCATTGGCAGTCACAGCGAGGGCTGGTCCCCAAGATGGAATAGCAGCGGCAGGAGCTGTGCAGGTCCTGCCCTGGCACCTGTGGAGTCCCTGGAGTCAGGGCTGTGGCAGTGTCTGACGCTTCCCCTGCAAGCTGCGAGCAGCAAGCAGCATGGGTGATGGCAGAATGGTGGGCTCTGCAGAGCTCAGCAGCTGTGCCTGCACTGCCCACACCCACCCTGCACTGTTGCCGAGAGAGAACTCCAGGCAAGCAGCGCCATGAGAACGGGCCCCAGGCCAGCAGCCAGTGCCCCCACAACACTGGTGTTGGCAGAGGCGATGCTGGCCTCTCTCATAGCAGTCGTGGCATGGCATGGCCCCATGGTGGCGAGCACCGAGGCCACTCCTGCCTATTCCCCTTGCAGCCCCTCTGCAAGCTGCGAACGGAGTGCAGCGAGGGCTGCCCAGTGGCAGTGGCTGGTGCTGCCAGACCCTCCGTAATGATGGGAGGAGCACGTGGTGGTGGTTTCTCCCAGCAGGTGATGAGTGCCCCTCGTAGGTGGCACCGCTGCTAGCCCCAGGCCCCTGAATGGCCCAAAGGCAGTTCCACTGGTGAATCCTGAGTGCCTGCGGAGCTGGCAGGGCAGTGGCAGCTGCTCCTCTTTCCCGGCACACACGGCATTTTTGGCAAGAAATGCCATATTATCCTCATGGCAAGATCTTGGAGAGAGGGGCAGTGCCCATGCTGCTGTCCAATAGGAAGGTGGCGCACTCAGAAGGCTGTCCTGAGGAAACGTGAGATAAGACACCCCCTAAAAGCCATGGAAATTCGGCCCCCTTTTCCAGCCTCATCGTTGTCAGGAGAGGATCAGCTTCTGCCTCTCCTGGTCCCTCCTGGTTCCCTGACCATGCAGCATCATCAGACCTTGGACAGTAACAGCAGGAGACCACCCAGCGGCAATGCAAGTGTGGTATCTTCCCCTTGGGTTTCCTTGTGGGGTCCTTTTCACTGTCCTTTTTCAGAGACTCCTAGACTGGAACCAGCACCATCTTTGAGGCAATTTTCCCTCCTTCCTTCTGCTCCTCAGCCCACCAGCCAGCTTGGAGGAGCAGTTTGGGGGTTTTTTTTCCCTTTTTATTTTTTGCAAAATATTGTTGGGTTGTTGTTTGTGTATTTGATTAGTACCTTAGTGGTGCTGTTTTCTATTAAGTCTTTTGTTACTTTTACTGCCCCCTACAGTCCAAACCAAGACCCTGGGACACTGACTTTTCTGAGTGGACACCTCTTTCATCTTGGAAAACTGTATGAAGCCTGAAGAATAGGAAAAATCATGGCATGACAAGAAGCAAGGAGCTGAAAGTTCAACATTTGGAAAGAAACTACTTAACGAATTCAAGGTATTTTGGTTTTAAGCTAAACACATCTAGTATTTAATGACTGCTGTAAAGAAATAATACTATGATTACAGTCAAACCAATGCTCCACCAGATGAATTTTTAAGTACTTTTGGTGTGATCAGTCTGAGAAGTGACATTAGCTTGTTTCTTGCCTTTTCTAAATGTCACAATTTCTGGGCTTATGTAATTAGGTGAAAAAAAAAAATCTAGCTATTTGAAATAGGTTTGAAAATGTGATCTTAGGAACTGACATAATTAAGATACAGGCTAAAGATTGCCAAAATGCTTGGGGGATACAGTGTGATAATATATGGGTTTTCAATAGCTGCATTGAATACAGATTCCTCCTATCCTCAGTAGTCCACCAGTCAGGTTGGGAGCATGATGTTTAGTACTCCTAATACTTAATTTTCAATCTTTTCTACAGTGAAAATTGGGCTAGAGGGGAAGAAAATTCCTAATACTTTTATTTTTCTTAAAACTTTATGGACTTTACAAAAGCAAGAAAAAACTAATACAACTTCTTTGCAGGTCAGCTTTTAAAAATATCTTAATCTCCTCCCTGTTCCTTACTTATTTAAAAATAAGACAGGTACAGATGCCAAGTGAAAACTTCAGAAACATCCACTAGGCAGCCAGCTAACAAAGCTCACTTTGCAATCAGTTGACATGAGGTATGAATAAAAATTGAAAAAAAAAATAGACTTTGATGTCCATGCATAAAGGTAAATTGTATTTCATATTCAAAGTATGTTCTAATAATGCACTAAATTTCACTGCCTCTTAATTCCCAGACCCATTTGAAATCATTCAGTGTGAGTTGAATATGAGTTGATTGTAACTGAGAAACTACTGTCCTTTATTCCCTGTGGATGTATAAATACATTGCTATAAAGATAAAACAATTGATAAGAACAGTTTACTCCAAGATTAAATTTAACCTACAGATCCAGACAAGGAATGTTAGGTCACTGGTGCTGTCTATTTTCCTACTTCTTAAAAAAAGAGACCCAGCTAAGGGAAGTACAGAACTTTCTGCTTCAAAAATAACTCCTTAAAAGGTGTTAGTTAGAAGAAAACATATCTTGGACAAACATGCCAATAACTTTTTTCCTCCACCATGGTAACTAGTCTAATTTATTGCCTAATCAAGTAGAATAAACCAATGGAGAAACAGATTTACTCTTTTTTTCCACAAATCCAGATTCAAATCCATATTACTGGATGTCCAAATATTCCTGTTGTCCTGAGGTACTCCATTCTTCTTGGCAACCATCCCTGCTGATTTTCAACATTAATGGTGTCTATTCTCCCCAATGAAAGCAGTAACATAACTGACATTAGATATTTTTACTAACATTTGCACTTAATTTATGAGAACATGCTACAATTAGATTATTCAGAAGAAATCACTTACTGACAAGTTTTTCAAAATCCAAAGATATTTAACCTGTACTAAATTACATTGTGGCAATGAACTGTTTGCTCTAACCTTAAAACAATGTTTTGGAAGAACTTCAGTTTCTCTGGAGTCAAATTGGTGAAAATTAAGAACATCTGTTGTAGTTTTTCCTTTTGTGGTAAACTACTTTTGAGTAATATTAAGCCAATTACACATAATATATACCAACAATTATTTTATTGAATCTCTCAACATTTCTCTTTTTAGTTTTTGACTGTAGAAAACAGTAATCTGTCAATGCTTGTAAGGTTTTCCTACTTGACAAGAGATTAGTATTTTTTTGGCATTTTGTCAACATCCATTTAATATGCCTGCAGCAAACACTTGTAATAAAATTGTGAAAGGTGTAACACCTCCCTAAATGATTGTTTTGAGGTCATGTTTGTACAACTTACATTTCTAAGATTAACTTTGAAACTGGAAGAGGTCACTTCCAACTGTGTAACAGCTTCATTAAAGCTACAGGACAATAGAACTATCCTTCGACCAGCAACTGCATGTACAGAGCAAGAGATTTCAGCTCATATTTCATATTTTCATTAATGTGTAGGGTTTCAATTTCTTTTAAAGAAAATAAGCATCTATGAATTTGCAAAAGCAGCCTGTTTGAGGAGAGTCATCTTTCCCCTAATAGCATAATGTGGTTTTTCCTGAACTACTGGAAAAATTATTAAGGACTCCCTACTTTGCCATCCTTGTATATTTGAGAGTGTTACTTCATGAGGTTTGCAAGAAATGCTACCCTCTTCTGAAAGCAGTGTAAAGGAATACTTCTACGTATGGTTATCATACCCACATAGTCTTGGACTATCATGTTACATAAAGAAGTAGAAGGCCTGTCTTTCATTAGACATTAGTTTCACGCTTTCTCTTTGTTAAAACAACGTGCTTCGCCTAAAGCTTTCAGACAATTACAATAGTCTTGGACTGGATTTTTTTACCTTATGGTAAAAAGCCCTGTCAGAACTCTTTTTCTTTATCACTTATCTCTCTTGTAGCTGAGAATCAGGATCAGTATACTACCTCTACCAAACTGATTCTACAATATTGCTATGTACTGCAGTTGCTGTAAAGATTAGTTTTCAGTCTTTTTGAGGTTTAACTATACTACTCACTGCTTGTACAATGGTCTGCACACCAGAGTGTGCAGTGGTCTGCACACCACAACCATTCTGGTTGTATTCTTTTATTTAATATAGAGTTCTGAAATATCTTTATTTTCTCATTTTTATGGCACACAGTGCTTGAATGGGAAATTTATTAATAAAAGAGCAAATGAAAACCAAACAAACAAAACAACCAAACAAATCAAACAAAACACAAAATCCAAACACTGGGAAGTCTCTAGACCATTTTAAATGTGTGATTTTTTTAACCAGAAGCAACAATTTATGTTGAGAAGCTATTTATCATGAGTGAAACTGCAGTAATTTCTACCTATCTGAACACAGAAACAGTAGCAACGTGGAATGAAAGGGCAGAATTTGGTACTAGGGTGCTTCAATTATAGGAACGTTCCAACCGTTGTAAAGAAATTCACAAATGTAACCTTTACACAGACAGTCTTCATTCGCTACACCAGTTAACTTTCCTCTGCTGGTGGTGGAAATTGTCTGACTATTTGGTACTGAAAACAGATTGCTTTCTTCATAGTATAGCTCTGCCTTTCTAAAGTATTAAGCCAATAAAGCAATAGTTTTTATTATATTTATTTGCTTCAGATGTAGCTAAGCAAGTGGACAACATAATTGGTAAAGGATTGAAAAGCAGAAAATGGTAATATGGAGTACGTTGGCAAGCATCCCAAAAGAATGAGTTTAAAGATCCTATGTCTATCAAAGATCATGTTCCTGTGCTAATGTGAGGAAATATTTCACTTCACAGTGAAAGAGGATGATTATAATATCAAGAATCGCAGAATACTCTGAACTGTATGCAGAATCATCGAGCCCAACTCTTAAGTGAATGACCTTAGGAGACTGAACCGACAGTCCTGGCACTATTAGCACCATGCTTTAACAAACTGAGCTAATCTCTGAAGCACAGCTGAATGAAAAAGGGAGAAATTCTTCTCTCCCCAGAATCTTTGCACCACATCACGTGCAGTAAGACCCAAGAGGTCTTTAGCTACCCCTGTAACTCCAACACGCTATTTATGGTAGCTACAATGAAGCTCACGAAGCGCCTCATGAAATGAGGACGACGGCCCGACATCCGTGCGGAGATGTGGGGCGTTCAGCAAGGGGTATTTTTAGGGCTAGCTCGTGGGGCGGAAGGGCCACGGGTGGAGGGGAGGGCAGGAGGCGCTGCCGAGGGGAGCTGCAGCTATCTGCGGTGTTGCCGCCCCCGCGCCCCCCTTGAACGGTCCACTCTGCCCAGAAGCTGGGTCCTCACTGGGCGGCAGGCGTAGAGACCGAGCCGTGGAGAAGGACAGCTTGCCCGTCTGCTATGACCTTTGCTTGTACGAAGTCTTGATTGCTTGCACTTTTCTTATTAAAACAAACAAACTCACCGAAACAAAACAAATGAAAACAGCTGGTGCAGGCGGAAGGCGGAGATGTCGCAGCCTCGATTTGTGTCTCAGCGCAGGCACTCGGTGCCGCTGCGCCCACTGTCTCTTACCAACTGTCATTGCCAACGAAAAAAGCTGAGAGGAGCTCTCAGTTCACCCAGGAGAAAGGAAGAAGAGGCGGCCACAACTGCCTCCTGCGCTTCGGGCGCCGATATATGTCTGAAGAGGGCAAGGAGGGAGCGACGAGGCCATTGTGCCCGCCGTGGCGGAATGGAGCCCTTACTGACACTCGGCCCGAGGTCCCGGTGCCACTCTCCTCCTCCTAAAGTCTTGCTCCCGTTAAATAAAGCCGTTTTCTCCCTTTGCTCCTACCCTTCCTCCGACCTCTGCTCCACTCTAGGCGCCGGTTAAGACACTGCTGTCCTCAGTAGAGTGCCTTGGAGAATAAAATAATAGAAGAAAAAAAAGAAGTGGAAAGAGAGCGTGGCTCTTCCTGCTGTCGGAGCAAGTCACTCCGCTCCGCCCGGTCGGGGCGAGGCCAGGAGTGACTGTGGCATCGGCCAGGCCGCACCAGACTTGAGGAGAAAACAAGTTGCTGGCTGGTCCTCCACGTCCACGCAGGTGAAGGCGGCCCCGGTGTCAGCTGCCCGCAGGAACACCTGGGCCAGGGCGCGGTGCCCGAGGCTGCAAGAGGCGCCAGGAGCTTCCATGGGCAAGGCGCTCCCCGCGGGCCAGGATCAGCGCCAGCCTCGGGCAGCGCGGGGTGGCAGAGGGGCTGTTGCGGCTCTCGGCCGGGCTCAGCGGATCGGAACATGGCACAGCGGGCGGGAAGCACGGTGGTGGATGAACTGGCCAGCGCCACCGCCCGCGGCTACCCTCCAGCGCCTCAGGGAGCTGCCGGACCGTGCGGCGAACCCCAACGCTGTAAACTCCTACGGCAGAACTCCCATCCAGGTAGGGAGGTGGGGTGAGTGCCCTCCTCGAGGGGCGGCGAAGGCTGCCCCGAGGCAGCCTCCCGGCGCCGGTCGCACCACGACGGCTGCGTTCGGCTGCTGCTGAGGCGGCGCGAAGGTTCTGCTCACCTCTGCGGGAAGGAGAAAGTTTGTGACGGCCGCAACACAGGGGTTTTAGTCTTAACGATCCTTGACTCTATTTGAATCGAGACAGGATGACTCAAACCCGAGAACATTAATGTTCATCTCGCAATAAACGTGCGATAAAATGTAACAACTCATGTTTGCAGAAATAATCACCCTTTCGTCATATTTTTTCTTCTGCTTTATATGCCTGTTAGTATTTTTCCTCTTCTCTCCTATGAAAGAAAAAATTATTCTCTGATTGTCAGGAAAAGAAACACCCGTTTGCAATAGCTTTGCCCAGCAGGCGCCGCAGGTAGACCGGAAGCCCCTGTGGGGCTCAGTCTGCCCATTTTAACAGTTGTGTGAACGTTCAGGTAGACGTAGTACCCGGCGATGTAATAGGTGTCAAACTTACAAAAGCTGAGTTAATTTCCGAGCTAGTTCCAGTCAGCTTTTTCTTAAATTTTCGAAATAAACAGAAACAGAATAATCTCAGAAGCTATACTTAAGATTTACTGAAAGTGCTTGCGAAACTGTCTCCTACAAAATGTCGTCGAAGCATTTCACTCGAAACAGGCATCTGTTGCTGTCCCCCAGTGCATCTTGATCAATTGATTTTTTTTTTCTTTTTTTACACATTTGTGCGGCAGGGATTTAGCCCGTGTGCTGAACGCAGTGCAGGGTGATCTGAGGGAAAATCCATCTTAGAAAACGGCAAGCCTGAAGCACAGGGTTCTCAGCCACTGCGTGCACCGAACACGGGGGTTAGGCAAAATGTGCGCTTGGAGACTCTCCTGAGGGTGAGGGAAGCGAAGGCGCGGCGCCGTAGATAGAGTGGGTTCCCTTCGTATGCATCTCGTCTTGACAAGGACTCTCTGGAGAAATATCACGGATGAGAGCGGGAGGACGGTAGACTCTGGAAGCAATTCCACCGGTTCCGCAGTGGCGTTTGCAAGCGATTCGGGACTCGCCCTCGGTTCCACTTTGACAGCATCAGGAGGAGGGCCAGTCCCTTCACCCACACCATCTATCCTGAGCCTGTGGCCACCCTCTAGGCTCTTATCGCGGAGCAGCCCTTGTGTGTCCCCTCACATCCCGCCTCCAGCGTGTGACCCGCGCCTCTCTGCTCCAGCTGTCCCCTCTTGTCTCGTGCCATGGATAAGCTGGATTTCCCTCGGCAGCGCAACGCTCCCAACGGATCCATGCTCTCCAATACTCGCGGCGTCTTCGCAGCCGATCTTTAAGCCTCCTCCGTGAGTTTTCTTTTCACTGGCGATCCTCATTCCTTCGGGCCCAGAGAGAATGACTGAGCGCTACAGGCAGGTGTTGATACTGTCTCTCCCCGCACATCATGATGCTAGGCAGCCCGCGGGTGGCCGAGCTGCTGCTGCAGCGCGGAGCCGACCCCAATCACCCCGACCCGCGCACCGGCTGCCTCCCAGCGCACGACGCGGCCCGCGCCGGCTTTCTGGAGACGCTGGCGGCGCTGCACCGGGCCGGGGCGCGCCTCGACCTGCCCGACGGCCGCGGCCGCCTGCCCCTAGACGTGGCGGCGGGGGACCCGCACGGACCGACGGGCACGTACCTGCGCAACCCGCCGCCCAGCACCTGACCTCTCTCCAGTCCATCCCCACTCCAAACTTATTGCCCGCACCTGCTTCGGGAGACACCAAGTTGAGCAGCACTCATGCCATGCTGTGAATAACACCCGATCGTATTTCCTCTCCGGGATGCACGAAGGACAACATTCTTTTCTTGTGCCTGTATATTATCCTGCACTGACCCTCCACCGGCCCTATTTTCATGTAAGAGTGTAAACACTGTGAAAAGAAATATGAAGTACGAAATTAGGAAATACTAAATGTGAAAATATTAAATAATAAATATTGGAAATATTAAAGGAAATTTAATTAAAGGAATTGAACTAAAGGAAATTAAAAATACGAAGGAAAATTCCCAAGCAGAGATGGGACTACAAAGCCTTCATATTTTGATGAGACCAAGCCTAATCTGTTTACTTTCCCCCCTGGGGCTCCTCGCTCACACTTGCCAGCCTTCCGATCGAAGAGGACAGCAGAGGCTCCAGGTTCTCTCTGTCCCAAGTGCTCCGTGTTTGATTTTAGTTAATCTGAATTCAAGGGGCACTGAAGGCTGACTCTCTCTAGCAAAACCGGCCGGGACAGCAGGGAACGGATGCTTCCTTGTACGATTGTGGCTTTGGCAAATACCTCCTTAAAACCGTGTAGGATGCTGCGCATGTCTGCACATGCATCTGTGGCGCATCTGTGGCTCTTCATAGTTGTGAAGGCTGCAAATGTGGGATCTGGAAGGAGAAAATAGAGATTTGTGTCTCTACAAGCCCCATATCGTTTCCACTTGAAGTACCCATTTTAACAACTTGCAAGTGACCTTTCCTGAGTTATAGTACCTTGAAAAAACCTTGTTGGATGCAAAACCGATGTGACCAGGAACGAAAAATTCAAAAATCATACATCCAACCTCAATTTCAGAGCTTACTGCTCAAAGGTGACACATTTGATAAACAACTAAGCAAGACGTTGTACTAGCTGGATTAGGAAAGAGAGAGGGGTTACAGTAATTATCTGAAAGTCTATCCATGTTTCACTGACTGCTTCAGCACCGGAATCTGGGTGTAAGCACCCTCCAGAAAACGGACAGCAACAACCCAGCCTCCGCTGAGGGGAAGCCAAAGAATAGGGAGACTCCCTCCTGCAACAGCACGTTCCAAACACCCACGGGTGTGCTGCGGGAGTGCTCAGGCAGCAGTGAGCAGGATGGCAAGGCACAATGGGCACAGCATTCCCAGTCCATGCAGGACGAGTGGGAGACCTTGCCTCCCTCCCCAGACCCCCCTTGCATATCCTGTGCCTTAGGAACTGAGAAAGGGAAGCAAGGCAAAACAGTGGGATTGGTTAGATGTCGTTCCTCAGGGCAAATCTCGGGCACTTTGCAGAACTACTGTAAAGAATTAAAGGAAAAAGATTTATTTTGGTTTTTAATTTCTACTGATTTTACAATTTATAGGTATTTCATACATAAATATTAAAAACTATATATAGATATATTTTTTAAAAAGTAGTGGGATATGTTATTTATTATAATGTAATTTCATATAATGTATGCTTCTCAATTACTTCATATATGTTGGCACATTATAAAATATTTAGTTATGCCATTTGTGTACACAATACATCTATGCAATACCTATGTAAAATACACATGATATGCACGTATATTAAGATTTTTATGATTATGTATCAACTGGATGTATTTTCTTATCTAAAAATTTTATATATAATACGCTTATGTTTAATTAGAAACAAATTATATGCGTAAAAATATAAAAAATCCTTACATTATATTTATGAGAATATTTACAATATATTATAAACACTTGTCTATTATAAGAACACCCAGAACATACATTTTATATATATCTTTAAATAGAAAACATATAGCATTATGATATATGATTGTAACACCTTATTAAATTACACTGTATTCCATCTTAGAATATGGCATAGCTGTAAGTAAACCAAGGACAACACTGGGAATACAGCAGTTAAGTGGAACTGGGACCAGACACAGAGATAGGGCAAGGCTAGAGCCTGACCACCAGCTTTACAGAACAATGAGGTTCTATCAAACTGCACTTCCAACTTCAATTAGACCAGTACTCCTGTTCTAAATGTTCTTTTTCTCAAAGGACGTATTTGATCTAAATTTTTGGGTTCTTCCATTAAGCCTCATGAAACTACAGCAACAGCAACCAAATAGTAATATTTTGTTATTATTGTTACTGTTGTTGTTTATAACAGCTGGCAGGGAAATAACAGAATTTGCTAGACTGATTGCACAAAGTGAGCAAAGTATGCCCTCAAAACTCATGAGGACTAAAGGCCAAATTGCTATGAATCTGCTTCATGCCATAGACCCAGAGTCTCTGCCACGGACAAGCCCACGGTGAGGGCTACTTACACCTTGAAAGAACGGAGGTCCCTGGCGTAATAACACTTAGCTGTGAGAGGTTTCACAGGCATCTTCTGGCAACAGTGTCGTCAGCTTCAGGGCTTGGAGACCTCCAACAACAGCAGCAGCGATATTTGTATCGAGAAATCCCTAAAAGCATTACGTTTAATGTGGCAGATTACTCGCATTTTTTATTTTTAATATCGCTGCTGTAATTGAGTACACGTGCGTGCACACGTACACCTCTCTGCAGCAAGGTTAGCGCACTGTGCACAGCGAGATGCTGCTCGGGCCCGGATCGGTCATGCATTCAGCGTTGGTGTGTATTTGGTTTCTATTGCCAAACCGTCGGTTCATCCTCTCACTGCCGCTCCAGCAACTTCATCATGTAGCCGGGCGGGCATTAATTTCTCTCACTTTTGCCTTGCCTATCGGGAAGCAGTAGCCACGGCAAGGAAGAAGAGTGAGGTGGGGAAAAAAAGAAAAAGAGGGGAAAAAAAAAGACAAGAAAGACCCCCCCCCTCCAACAAACAAACGAAAACAAAACAAAACAAAAAATTAAAGCTTCTCTCGAAGTGGCGCTTTCAATTCGAAATGGTACTTTCATTTCGAAATGGCTGATTTCACTTACCTATTTCCCAGTCTTGAAGTCGTACTCGGTCCAGAAGAAACTATTACAGGCTCTTCTTTACCAGCATTGTTGTTGAAGTTACTCCGTGACGAGGCAGAAGAAGAAAACTTTTGTTGACATTATTACTGTTTGTCCAACCGAGCGAAGGAGGTGTTTGTTGTGAGGGGGTGTTGCACACGCCTATGTCCACCATCCCTCCCAGGGACCGCCGATCTGCCCTCCTCTCCCAGCGCCTTCCTCGCGGCTCTCCGCAGATCCGGAGCTGTCCCGACGCCGCGCCCACCCGCCTCTAGCCGTATCCAGCTGAAACCAGGCCCAGCCGTCTCCGCGAAGGGCGAAGATGCGTCAGCAGGAATAAATCCTCGCCCACCCGCTTTCCCCACGCCTCGCATGGAGGTACTCCGCAGTAGGGAGGGGGGATGCTTGGGCAGACGGGCTCCCAGGATGGGGGGCGGGCCGGGCAGGTGGCGATAACTCCCTCTACCGCTCAGAGGTCTTCTGTCGGGCGGCGGAGCTGTCTCAGCACCGGCTGTCGGGGACTCTGCAGCCCTCCGGTGGTTTTCGGGAGCCGGCCTGGCAGGTTGATCGGGGCTTCTGAGAACCCCTCCACTGCTCCTCATTATTCGAAAGGAAAACAAAGCAGAGCACGGCCGGGGAAAATGTCCAGAGGCTGGCGGGGGAATCGTTCATTATCCGTCTCGGTGACAGGCAGGAGAAAAGCGAGATTCCTTCTTTTTTTTTTTTTTTTTTTTTTTTTTTTTTTTTTTTTTTTATCCCCGGCAACGGTCCCGCGTCGCGTTCAAATGGCCATGTGACAAGGAAATAGCTGCTTGCCCGGGCCAATACTGGCCCGCGTTTTTGAAGAGGCAGAGATCCGCTAGCCGGACCCGGGGAGCGCCGGACCACAGCAAGCCCCCCTCCCCGTCGGGGTTTTTCCAAGGGGAGCGGGGTCCGAAAGCAACCAAATAGCAAGAAAAAACTCACAAACAAATAACACCGTCCCCAAACGGAGCGAGAGACGGTTTGTTTGGAGGGGCAGGTCGAAGGGAGAACAAGGACATGTCGTCAAGGCTTTATTTGAAAGTAGGGGAGCGCCCTGCGATTGGCCGGTCTCCGTGTCTGTTTGGTGGCGGTGCTCCCCGGGGCCAGACAGTGGGAGGGGAGAAGAACCGGCGGTCCCCCCGTCCCCATCCCCC
This sequence comes from Serilophus lunatus, assembly GCA_013399895.1. Classification (NCBI taxonomy): domain Eukaryota; kingdom Metazoa; phylum Chordata; class Aves; order Passeriformes; family Eurylaimidae; genus Serilophus; species Serilophus lunatus. The sequence goes on along the minus strand of VXBA01006226.1, from coordinate 82,417 downwards.
GCTGCCGGTCTTCCTTCGCCCGCTTTCGAGGCGGGAGCCATCATCATGGGAGGAGTTTTAAGAGTGGAGTGTAGGGGAGGGGTGGAAAGGGGAGGGAGGTAAAGGGAAATGAGGACTCGAAATTAGTCAAACGGAAGAGAAGAACAAAAAAAGAAAAAGAAAAAGAAATAAAATCTTCTCCAATGAATGGAGGGTGAGAGGGCCGATTCACCGGTGAGGCCCCGCCGGGGAGGCATTTGTAATGTGACTCAGTGGTGGATTCCCCGCATTCATGACCCCCCGGATAAGGTGCACCATCCACTTTCGGCGCGCCCGCAGCCTGCCCCGGGCCTGGGCGCTTGGCTGGCGCATCCTCCACCGCATTTTCGGGGTGCTGGGACGGCGTTGGCCTCCACGCCTCGCCCTGCTGCTGGTCCTGCGGCGGAGGCGCCGCGGGAGCCTTCGGCCCAGGTAGGACTCCGGGACTGCGGCTGCTCGGGGCGGAGAGGGGCGGCGGGGAATCCCCGGTGGTCGCGGACGGCCCGATGGAGCAACGGGAGCCGGAGACGGCATCCCGGCCCCGGTGGCAGAGCTGCGGAGCTGCTCCGTGCCACATGCTCAGGTTGCACCGGGATCACATTAGATTTATACAACCGAGATGTCTCTGTCCGAATTTTCTTTCTTTCTTTCTTTCTTTCTTTCTTTCTTTCTTTCTTTCTTTCTTTCTTTCTTTCTTTCTTTCTTTCTTTCTTTCTCTCTTTCTTTCTTTCTTTCTTTCTTTCTTTCTTTCTTTCTTTCTTTCCTTCTTTCCTTCTTTCCTTCTTTCCTTCTTTCCTTCTTTCCTTCTTTCCTTCTTTCCTTCTTTCCTTCTTTCTTTCCTTCTTTCTTTCCTTCTTTCTTTCCTTCTTTCTTTCCTTCTTTCTTTCCTTCTTTCTTTTCTTTCCTTCTTTCCTTCCTTTCCTTTCTTTCCTTTCTTTCCTTTCTTTCTCCTTTTCCAGTTCCTGAAAAATTACTCTTATTTCTACCTTTCCCCCATTTCTTGAGAAGTTTTCTCTGTAGCTAATTTAAAAAAATGAATCCACCATCCCTTACCAATCTTTGTAGACAGTTCCTTGCAAACAAGGAACACAACTACTCTGAAGACAGAAAATGGCCACTATTTTCCAAGCGTGTATTACTTTCTGCTCTTGCAAATGACAGTGAAATATAGTGGCCTACTTTGCCCTCCCTTCCCTTTACCAAAATATGGGAAATACGGGTCAGAGCTGCTGAGCAGCGTCCAAAAGAGTATATAGGTATAAAGAATATAAAGGTCCTTGAGAGACATCCGAGGTTCAGACATTTTTAGAGACTTTTTTCCTTATTCCAGAATGCAAAATCGGATTGTTGTGGACCAGCAGGGCAACCTTAGGCGTTGATCATCACAAATAATTAGGCACACAATGAAATTAAAGTGAATACTACTTTTGATGAGTATTTGAGAATTGCTCTAAAAAATCCTCATAGACCGACGTTAGGGCAGTCCACAACCTCCTCTAATCCAGACCACAGACTAGAGAAGAACAGAGGTAGAAGAGAAGGAAAGTAGAAATATTTGCCTCGAAGTATCTACAAAAATAGAGATAATTTATTTTATATATGTATAAATAAATGTAAAAAATCTAAATAAATGTAAAAAAATATAAACCTTCCAAGATACAGTACTTGGGATGTGGAGATAAAATAGTTCAGTTTCTCTTCTCCAGTCTCTGGTTAGATCACTTCCAGTGCTTTTTGAATAGAAAATATGAGTATATACACACAGACACGCACATAGAAAAATATATATACACCTATTTGTCTATATAAATCACAAACTATATCCACTTTTCCTTGTTGTGTTCACATACTTTATTTCTTAAATTTGTAGTAGGCCTCATTTCTTCATCTTGTAGTAAATGGAGGAGAAAAAACCTATAAAATCTGGCTAACCTGAAATGCATGAATCTCAAATAGAATCTTCAGTATTAAGGTGCTGATTATCTAGAAGTAAAGCCGCTGTAGCAAGGACAAAACCTGCTTGTGGATCCAGAAGGGTGGCTATTGTTTTTTCTATTTCCATGCTTGCTGTAGATACAGCTACTTATTTTTCTCTCTCCTCCTAAGATTTTAATCAGGGAGATCGAGTTTTTCTAAAATGTCAGTTAGATCTAGACTACAAATCTGATTTTGAAGGGCCTGGGGTGGGATGTGATAAGTATCTGTGCTTATTAAAAAAAAAAAAAAAAAGGAGTCGACAAAAATTACAATATCTAGCGATATTTTTACAGCTATTTAGGGCAGCACATAATGAAGTGGGTACTGAAAGTGTCCGAGGCCTGTCTGGGTGGGTCTTGGAACAACCTGATGTATGGGAAGGTATCTCTTCTGAAGACTGGGGGGGAGTGTGAGAAGAGGGGAGGGAGGTGAGTATGGAACTAGATAATTTCTAAAATCCCTTTCAATACTTACCGTCCTGTAATTATGAGATCGACTCTGTGAAGTACTTGTTTGTTACTATTGCAGGTTGTTTGAGGGATTTGGGGGCTTACTTGTTGAGCTTGGTTTTGGCTTTATTTTTTTGGATTAATTTTCCATCACTTTTATGTTCAGTAGAAACCCCCATGACACAGCTTCTGAAGAACTAAAATTAAGATGATAGATATTCCTGTTCTTACCTGATATGTGTAATCAGGATAATTATCTTCACTAATATACTGACATTTTAAGCTGAAAAGAAGAACAATATGTTAAACTACTTCTGTACATCAGTATTGCTTCATTTGTAGAGTAACTCCAAACAACTCTTTCCCTAAATCCCCTTAATTATGAAACAGGTTACATCCATGTGACTGCTCCACTGAATCACCTACCCCTGCCTCTCCCATTTTAGCCTTTTTACAAGCTAGGAAATTCCAATATTATGTTCTTTATAGCTTGTGTCTTTGTAATATTTAATTAGCCACTGAACTTATTAATTAAATATTTGTTAGATGACAAAATAACTCGTGTAAATAATTTAATTATGGTGTTGTTGTTGTTAAAAGAGTAATACTTGCTAAGACTTAAACAGGGCATAAGATGGCTGATTTTGTTAACTGAAAATTGCCTTTTCCATCCTGTATGCTATTATGAAAACATCTCAGAACAATTTGCAGGATTGTACTGTAGTATTAAGATAGATCTGATGTCAGTGACAGAGATTTGTATGACTGAACAGTCACTCTAAAAATAAATAAATAAGAGCAGAAATGGAC
>VXBA01006226.1:0-79121 GCA_013399895.1 Serilophus lunatus | reverse complement strand
AAATATCTTTGCAGCAAGGTTTGTTTGTTTTATTTGGGAGAGAAGGTGGATTCTTCTCCCTTCCTCCAAGGTACAAGTGAAATGCAAGGGGCTTTTTCAATATACACTATTTCAGGCGCTGTTATTATTTCCTTAACTTCAGAAATGAGCAGATGCTGTCATGTTTCTATTAATTTGAGGTCTTTTGTTGGTACTAGAATTCTATACTAAAATATTTGGTTTTTAGAGTGAAAAATTGCGTTACTTCAACCATGTAACTTGAAGTTGTGTGATGTAAGCACTGTTCTAATAGTTTGATAAGGTGATTTGGAGGAGTAGTACTGTTAGCATGGGACAGGATTTGTTGTTTTACGCTGTTCTGCAATTTCATAGCTTTTAACATAATTTAGGGTGATGAAGATACAGACAGGCCCTCTGACTCCTCTAGTAATGTCTTGACTTGCAAATATATTGACATGTGAGTATGTATTTTTTACCCTTATATATTCACAAAAAGCTACCATTCATATATTCATAAACACAGATACATAAAATCCAGTATCAATTGATTTCACAGAAAGTAAGATAAGTGATAACCTGCAACCCTGGCATACATCACTGTTGATCTGAAATTCTGACAAACATAACCAACGAGGTTTTCTCGTTGGATTTATTCTCTGCATGACTATCATTTTTTTCAGAGAGGGCAAGAAGGACCAGAGGGTATTTTGCCTGCTGAGTGCAAGATCTTAGTTTCTTAGATGCTACAGACTTTTTAAAATCCGCTTTTAAACTTTAGCTGTTAATTTTTGAAAAAATTATTTATCTGTTTGTTTGTTTATTTTTAATTGCCCTCTTGTCCTGGAAGTCACTCTGCACCGTGAACTGCAGGAAAATCACAGTGTGTGTGAGCCTTCCACTGCACCCTGCCCAATGAGGGTCTCACTTTGCACAAATCGCCTTAAAAAATTGCACCCTCGTCTTGCAATGCCACTTGCCCAAGAATTTTCACCACGCAGAGTCAGAAAACAACAAAATTAAGAAATTTCAGTGAACCTCTGCATTGTTAGTTCAGGGATACATTTGTGTTTATTTTTCTTTGCCCAAGGATATCTCCGCCTTTCGGCTACCGGTAGATGCAGATATAAAATTGCCGGATTCTCCATTTATCTATGCAAGGTTGTTGGTGTGCCCGAGTGGCTGGGTGAGGGGTTAACATCAAAGGGCACAGCGGTGCATCTGCACGGCAAATACTGCTTCTGTGGCATCGCATCGGCCTTCTGCAATTAAAAAAAGAATATTAGAGAACTAATATTGCTGACATTGAAAGGGGTAGGGAGGGGGGCGAGGGGGGAAGAAGAGTGAAAGAAAAAAAAAAAAAAAGGAAAACAAAACCCTGAAATACGTCCTTATTCCCCTTGCCTCTTACTCAGATCTGTCAGGAACTTCGAGGTGGCGGAATAGAAACTTCACGCCGTGGGTTGTGGGTGCCGATCCCTCGCTCCCCCTTGACGCGGCGGGAGGGGAGGGGGAGGGGTCACTTGAAGCCGAAGGGGTGTGTCACGGGCGTTCTCGGGGCCTGCAAAGGGGAGACACCTGGCAGAAAGCCAAGGGGAAGGCTTGGATTTTGAGGATCTTCACAGCGGCATGGAGAGGCTCTGTGTAGCTTCCGTCTGTCCGGCTGGAGCCGCACCTTGCCCTGGCGGGCTTTCGCCGCAGTTTTCCTGCCCGCAGGAGGTTTTGGCAGGGCCGAGCTGAAGCGGTCCTCTTCTGCCTGGTGTCATGAGAGAGATCGCACGCCTGCGGGCACGGCTCCCTTCCTGCTCCCGGCTGGAGCGGAGCGGAGGGACGGACCTCTGAGGCACGGCTCGGAAGGGCTTGGACGGGGCAAGGCAGGGCAGGGCCCCCTTTCGGAGGCAGAAACCAAATCCATCTCTCGCACAAAAGCCCCTCTCTGTCCCGGAAAGCCTTTGGTTCGTGGTCCTCTCATCGTTTCGTCGTACGCCGTCGTTAGATACTCGAGGGGAATGTCCCATCTGCTCAAGTTGAGGCAGCTGCCGCCTACCCGGGCAGACCGGAGAAGCCGTGTGCCCCCCTCCCCTGCCTTCGCAACCCACCCATATTGGTATAGGGAAGGTGTAGGGGACGCGGAGTCGCAGCACCGTCCCTTTCTTTATCCCGTACTGACGGCCCCTCTGGTGTGAGGAAATAACTCGCACTCTCGGTGGGGGTGAAACCAGGCTTCCCTGCCGAGCTGCCCCCGGCTCTCAGCTTGCGGACTAGGCTGCCGGCTGCCGTCCTTCGCCGCTCCCCCCGTGCGCCTGCCCCGCACGGGTGTGCGGATTTTACCGCAGCCGCCAGTACCGCGCTCCCCTCTTGCGGGCAGCCGAGGGCGGGCAGATGCCGCAGCTCCCGCCCTGCCGTGGGTGTGCGTGGCGCCGAGAGGGTACACGGGGCCATGCACGGGGGCCGCTTGTCCGGGGAGTTCGAAGGGGGGGGCTACGCCTTTGAGGAAGGAGGAGCTGCGTTTCCGCGACGGGCGAAGTCGCCGTCAGAGACAGAAAGCCAGGCGGCCGGGCGGGTCGAGCCGGCGGGGAACGATGGAGAGGTCCCTCCGAAGCGACAGGCTGTGTAGCGCCGCCGCTCGCGGGGACCTCGACGAGGTGCGGAAACTTCTGGAAGAAGGCGTGGATCCCAATGCGACCAACTCCTTTGGGAGAACCGCGCTCCAGGTACGGAGCACAGCGAAGGTGGAGTACCAGGAGTAGGGGGTATGAGGGGAGGGAAGTTGTGGTCTGCCACGTAGGCTAGGAGGGGTGGGTATTTCGGATTTGGAAATGATCGGAACTGTACTCCAGACGCAGTTGTCTGACTATAAACGGGGGCTTTTCTTGTCGTCCTGAAAATACAAGATGAATTTTAGAGGGGAAACCTCTGGCAGCAAACGAATTATGCAAGGGGGTACTCAAAAGAAGAAGAGAGACTGCAATACCCGCTTCCAGATGGGTTTAGGGGGTTAATTGCATTTTCAGCAACTTTCATTGTTTTTATTTTTTTGTTTGTTTGTTTTAAATATAACCTGAGTGGGTCTTTTTTCCCCAAAGAAAGAAAAGTGGGGTTCCTCACTACTATATTCATTAGGATAAAAACAGCACAGAAGACAATGCACAGATTGTACTGTAATTGTAACTTGAAACTAGGTATATATTAGTAGTTGCCACTTTTTTTTTGCAGTGATTTTAATACTCTGTATTCATCAATAGTTGCAGCATTCATTGACAGGTATTAGAATTTCCAGTGTATAGAGTTACATTTTGAGAGCTAAAAGTGTATTTTGTTAATCGACATACCTAAGCTGAAAGTTTTTAATTGTCCATTGAATGATAAATGTACTGTGACTCAAACTAGTTCTATATCTCATGAAAAGGATTCTCAGTTTGTCGTTTGAAGTGATATGATTAATAATTTATCAACTAAGGTGAACAGCCAAATTTTAGGTGAAAAGACTTTCCAAATTCTTAAAAATCTTCTCTTTCCTTCTCTCACTTAAGAGTGAGACTAAGTTCTGTTTCCCTTGTCAGTATCTTGCAAAATGGCTGACACTCTGACGTGTGGATTTTTTTTCCTGAAAAAAAAAAAAGACCAATTTACAAGCATTTTCGCACTTCTCTTACAAATAAAACAATTATTTAAAGTACATTAAAAAAATCTCTTGGAAAAATAATTAGAAAAAAGCTTCAATCTTAAGATCTTTTCAATAGTGTTAAGTCTCAATTTATGGAGGTTAAAATTCTACTCAAAATGTTCAGGACAATCAGAGAAGTAAACAACCATGCCAAAATTTATTCTGTTAGTTGGTTGATTAGTTTTGGTTTTTTTGTTTTTGTTCAATTGTGAATGATCAGACCTTGCTAAAAGTTTTTGCTATTGGCAGAAAAGCAGAATGTCACAGGCATTTGCCAACAAAGTTTGGCAGGGAAGTTTCACGCATTATTCGTGAGCACCCACCAGCTTCCCTCACATCTCTGAGAATGACACAGAGAAAAAGAAAACCCATCTCTATCCAAAACTCAGGAGGGGGAAAATCCACACCATATGTGAAAAACAACACAGAGCTGTTTTGGCTGGCTTATTGAGCTGATAATTTATAAATTAATAACACATTCTAAGTGGTAGGAGACTTAATGCAAGGCTCCTCAGGGCAGTCACAAAATACAGTGCGTGTATATGTAGTGCATAAATAGCCACGTATGTATATATATAGATATATGTACTATTGACATGTATAATTATACTTAATGTATTTTTAATATATATGTCTATAAATATATTTATAGTAAATGTATCAACACCATTTATGATGTAATAAATAGCACATTACATAATCGGTATATATATATATATATATATGTACACACATACATAGCCCTGTCTGTATGTACTTATATATGTTTATACACACACCAAAGTACCATATATACTATGGCCTATACAAATAGTATAAAATGTGATAATGAACTTACACATATGTAGTACCCCGTCTGGAAACCACACACATCATAGCTAATATTTCAGCTTATCATACAATTATAGGCTATCTCGAGTTCAAAGGGAGACGTAGGGACAGCTGTCAGCATTTATGCATATCACGACTACAAGTAGCTGACACAGGAGAATTATGCACAAAAGAGTCTTCAGTCCCGCTGTTCCACAGCCCCTCTCCGCCACTCCTTATCCTCCGCTGGCGAGGGCAGGTGCTGATGCTGTCTCTCCTCGCAGGTGATGATGCTAGGCAGCCCGCGGGTGGCCGAGCTGCTGCTGCAGCGCGGAGCCGACCCCAATCACCCCGACCCGCGCACCGGCTGCCTCCCAGCGCACGACGCGGCCCGCGCCGGCTTTCTGGAGACGCTGGCGGCGCTGCACCGGGCCGGGGCGCGCCTCGACCTGCCCGACGGCCGCGGCCGCCTGCCCCTAGACGTGGCGGCGGGGGGCCCGCACGGACCAGTGGGCCAGTACCTGCGCAATCCGCCGCCTCTCCAGGCAGCAGAAAGGGCCGCCAAGGGGACTGCGCGCTGACCTGCCCTCGGCCGCGCCGTCCCCTCGCCCCCTTCTCCCATCTCCGCGCGAGTATCCCCGCCATGGACTCACTCCGCGAGCGACCGCCATTGACGTTGCTCCTGGTGTCCGACTGCTGGAAAGAGTCCTCCTCTGCCCTGCTGCCCAGGGCTGTTCTCACAAGACCCGGGCATTCCATGTCTTGCTTTTGGGAGAAGACACGTGCTGCTCAATTTCCTGAGAAAAAGAGGAAAGAAACAAAACAGCCAAGGCTAGCGCTCCTGCTCTCCCTCCAGACTCCGCGGCGGGTAAAGCGAAAGCTGCAAACGGCTTTTCTGCGCTTCAGGGAGGAGGGACGGGAAAGATACGCCGTTTCTCCTCTCCATTTTCTTTGTTACAATGAAGCTGCTTAGAGAAGTGAGAACGCTACGGTTCCCTTACAGCTTGCTCAGTGCCCTGCAATGCTTTGCATTTTATTGCTACCTTGAGATTGTTTTAACGCGCTGCACTAGTGAACGCCTTAGCCATCTCATTTAAAAATTCATCTCCAAATCTTCTCTCATCAGCCCACTCAACTTACATTTTTAATACTGATATGTAACACTCATAGAATGCTAAAATATTTAGCAATGCTTGACATTATAATTTGAGAACTACTGCAAATATTTTGTATAGTTGCATTTGGGGAAAGCTATCCATGTGAAAAACAGTAATTGTTTAGTTACTGAGTCGTTTTTGCATTCATTTACAAGATTTTGGGAAGGAGCTCCTTATTTTTAAGGCAGCTTTCAGGGCTCTAAACCAAATATTTGGAAAATAACAACAAATGATTGAGTTTGAATCTAAATCTGCATCTTTTTACACTTTTTGATTTCTGTTTTTCCTGCGCGATTTCCATCTCCTACCTGATGTTTGTACCATTTAAGTGTGATGAAATATTATTCAATAAAAAAGCATGAAAGAGATTGGCTTAAAAAAACTTTAGTCCTCGTGTCCAACTATTAAACATGTCTGTATGCAGCTCTGCTCAGCGTTGTGTGGTGTTATTTATTTTGACTTCATTCGTTGCTTTCTTTTTTTTCCTTGTGTCTGTGTATAAATACCTGTCGATACACACAGCACATTCATGCAAGTTGAATACACAGGGATTTTCACAGATGTGTATTATATAAGAACGTACACAGATGAGTTAGAAACATGCAAATCATTTGTTCCCGTATTTAAAGCAAGCTTACAGAACCAAAGGAAAGCTCAACTGCACTTTGTACCTTTGCATGACTTTACGTCTATTTTTAAAACTGAGAGTTTTTTTCTGTTTCTGAAAAGAACCCTAATGACGAGCATACACTGTGGAAGCAGGCACCATGGGTGCATACTATTTCTAAAAGCTATTTTTTCCTATCTCTGCAGGAATGTCGGTGTTGTATGCCCATGTTTTGGAGCCTGCACTTCGGTCAGGGCTCAGGTCCTAAAGAAGTATCAGACCTATTTATTTAGAATAGCATCGGAGCTGGAGAGTCATTCTGCTCAAAAAAACCAACCAAACAAAAAAAAGTTGTTTCCTAGCACTTTGGTGGCCAAATGAGAGAAAGCCCCATCATAGAGGGTATTCAGCAGCTGGAAGAGGGTTCAGCAAACCGATCTGGGACAGGGCAGGTGAGACAAACTGAACTCGATGATCCTTGTAGGTCACTTCCAACTCAGAATATTCTGTGATTCTGTGAATGTCTTTTTTGTTTTCTCCTTTGACCCTCCAGCTTTGCATTTGAGCAGGAGACCAGCTAAGCCTCCCGCGCTGAATCCAGAAGACAGGTAACAGTCCCCCCTGCCAAGCTGTTGGCAGAGCACAGCAAGAGAGATGGGATGCAAATCATCCATTCCTGCTTCTGAGCTACCTGACCTAGTCCCCACCACCCGCCCTCCTGCCTGCAGGCTGCCCACCCCATGAGGAGGGCCAGAGCCCCGGGGAGTCCTTTCAGAAACATGGCAAGGGGAGTTGCATTCACACAGGGATATACAAGGGATTTTCATGCAGCCTCTGCATACTCAGGAAATCCATGCCTAAAGAACATGACCTTCCTGGGGGCTTTGGCCTCAGAGCTGCCGAAGCCCAAAATTTCCTTGGGGAAGTCACCTGAAGAGAAGAGGGTGGGAAGTTCTTGGCACAGAGTTATGAATGGTGATTCCAGAGGCAGTGTAAGTGTGGTAGTAATTGTTCACTTTTGATAAGGAACCAGCAGCACCATATTTTTGAAAAAGCACAGCTCAATTGTGTGTAAACACCAGAATCTAAATAATTTGACAGGATATATTCCAGTTGTGGTGTCCTCTGCCAAACTTTGGTATTTAATAAAAATACCTTGAGATGTAATGGCACTTAGAAAAACAAAGAATTTGCTATTACACATTAAGAAAACTACTCTTTCAGAACATGACTCCCAAGTTTTACAATCTCCTTTGAAGCAATATCCCCTTTGAATTCATCTGAATTTATTTTGTCTAAGGGTCCTCAGGCTTTATATCTTGTGTTCAAAGCCTTTGAAATCTTCAGAAAAGTGAAACACAAAAAGTATTTCAGCAAAGAAGTCATGACCTGACCTTGCCTGGAGCAAAGATGTGGAAATACATTTCACTGCCTACTTATATAGGAAATAAGCCTCACATACTGTAAGTCTCAGGAGGAGAATGGAAATGCTCGGAGTCCTTATAGAAAAAAGTGAGGAATTTGAATGTTGAATAAGCAAGCCACAGTATGAGGTACTGGAGGAAGAACCTCTAAAGGCATTTGTGCCTTAGAAGAGCACTGGTGAGTAATTACTCCCAGCAGCAGAAATAATATACCTCGTGGTTCTTCTTTTTCCCCCTCAAATTCACAGTTGAAAGAGGTAGGAACAGCAGTTAATACAGAACATTCTTTTTCATTGTGGAAACGTCCCTAGAGGAGAAATTTCTCTACATTCCTCTCTCTAACTATTGCACTTGTAAGTACCTTCATGCTTTTGGTAGAAACATTTGTGAATAAAGTGTGTTTATGTTGGAGAAAGCCCAAGAAGACACAATGAAATGAGAAGTAGTCCTTAGTTGAAAACCAAGAATCTTGCAACTCAGGGCTTCAGGCTGACTCACAGAAAGGTACACAGATGATTGCCACTAGACCCAACATTGCTCTTGGGCCAGGACTCAGTGTTAAGTCAGGATTGAGCGTGGGCTGTAAGAGGCCCTGTTTGCACGTATTGCTTCAGGCACCAAGAGGACAATAAATTTATGGTTCAGCTCACACTACCAACAGAGATCATGGTATTAGAAATACCCTACTTCCTACCACTGAACTGGGTAGCTCATGCTGCCATTGATGTAGCCACTCCTCTCAGGAAGCAGCCTCCTACATGTGATTTCTCAAGATACTCCTACTTGAGGACCTGAGAGTAGTAATCTAGAACGTGAGAGTGAGCTCCCAGGTGTGGAAAGTTCGAGAATCAGTACCTTTTTCTCTCAGTGGTGGTGGTTGTTGGGATTGGTAAAAAGGTAAGACAACAGGCACACTAAGAGCCTGGAGGATTGGGTGTCCAGAACAGGGGCAAAAAGAGGCAGGTCCAGCTCAGGGTAGAGGTGCCTGGAGAAGGGGAGACAAACCCCTGGGAAGTCTGTCTACATCTGAAAGGATGCACAATAGATATTTACCCCTACTCCACTGCATGCTGACCTGGACCAATGGTTTTGCCTGGCTTTTAAACAAAATTTGTCCCTTCAAATATCAAAATGCACATGGCTGATGAGCAGTGGCACTTACAATCAGACAGCAGCCCCTGCTTAGTGGAAATCATGGAAGAGGGCATTCCTTGCCTATTAAGAACAAGTACTTGAACACTGCTGACTTCACATTTTTTTACATGTGTTTTCTCTTTAGAGGCTGGGCAGTCTAAGGGCCAGAGAAGGAACTGAGAGTCAATCTAAGGCACTAATCATGGAGTGGAGAGTTTTTACCAAGCATGGCTCTGGTCCAAGGTCAGAGTAGATTACACTGTCTTCCTCATACGTAATTAAAGGGAAAGCAACTCCTACCACTACCTTCCTCCTACTGGCTTGTCTTGCTGGCTTACCTTCAGGCAGATAGAAAAGAATGATTTTAAGTGTTTGACCATGGTATGAAAACACATAAAATGTATTTCAGAACCTTCTTACACAGTTGATAATCAAGCCCACACAAAAGCACTCATTACTAAAAGACTCAGTTTCCAAGGTCAAATTAAAAGACTTATATGAGATCAAATGTCTTCCTCCTTGTGCGAGAGAAACCATACCATAGGAAACCAAGCAACTAGAAAGACTTCACATGCCCACTAAAATAAGTTTCACTTACTACATGCATGATTCTTACTTCCAGCTGGACCTCCTCTATGATATACCCTCACGTTCAGATGGAAAATGTATTTCCAAGTATGCCTAGTCATGCAGGTCTTTGTACCACAAATTGCATGAGCCAATTCATACCAAAGATGGTGGAGAACTTTATCAGTATCTAAATAAACAATTGCAACATCTGCAAAACTGTGATTAAAAGTTAATAAAAAAAATTAATTAAAAGTTAACTGGTTTCAAAGAACAAAGTACTCTTACTGGTTACTGTTCTGGGAACTCAAACTGCTCTCAGATCTGTTTTGAATACTAATACAAAAACCCAGTTTTGATGCTACATGCCACCTGTGATGCTACTGAGAGGTGCTTTGGATGTTGTTAGCATGAAATAGTGTGAAGCATTAGCTAACAGAAAATGAGATATGAATGGGCAATCTTATATTAAGATAGATCAATGTTAGGCTGCAAAAAATGATTTAGAGAAAATAGAAAAGGGAGAAAAAGAGCAAATCTAATGGCCTACCCCATGTCCTAGTTTGTGCCAAATTTGAACCCACAGTATTGCAGCTTCTGTGAGTAGGGTGTATGTCTTCTCTTCCATTTGTTATTTGCATGTTTACTTACCCTGCAGTGACACTTCTGCTTGTGGTCTGTGTGGATCTGGACATTTCATGAAGTTCTATTCTCTAGTATTTCTTTCGGAGAAATTAGTATTTCTTTGGAGCTGGAATTTTTTTTAAGGAATCAGTTGGTTACTGATTCTGTTTCCAGCTCCTGCCTGCCTCACAAGCGGCAATGGAGGTAACTGATAAATGGGCTAAATGTAAACAAGCTTTAAATGCTGGGGATCTGGCAGTTGCTAAAGCATGCCTTGTCATCGTCAAGAATAGAGGCCAGCAAAGAGAAGAGCCTTTGTACTACAGTGCTATAAAGGAGCTCTGGAAAATTGTGGAGCACAACGGAATTACTTCTCTGTTCGCTTACAATTACCTGCAAGTGATCGGTGAAAATCGTGTATTTACACCACATGACTGGAAGACCTTGTTAAAAATGGTCCTTGCATCTACTCAGTATATTGTCTGGTTACATGATTTCTGTGAGGTGTGTACTGAGGACACCCAGCACCAAGCACAAGGTACGACTTATGACCACCTGGCTGGAGAGGGAGCTCATGCTGCCACTGCAACACAAGGCAAATATCCCAGAGAAGTTTATGATGTCATAGCCAGAATGATTTGGATTCGGTATGTAATACCCCTGATATGGGGACTGGAGTGTTTGAATCCTTTACCAAAGTGTTGTGGGGACCAACTGAACCCTTTCTAAAATTCTTAGATCACATGAAAGACACATTATCATGACAAATAGACAATGCAGCTGCGAGGCATATGCAAAAACACACTACACACTACCACTGTTTTACTATGTACAAATTCCGCATGAGATACTTTCAGGTATCATGGCTATGCTGACAAAAAATGGTTTGGGCTGGAAGAGATATTGAAAGACCAAATAACTCAATCTTCCCACCACAGGCAAGGACATCTTCCATTAGACCAGCTTGATCAAAGCTTTGTGCCACCTGACTTTGAACATTTTCAAAGATAACCACAATTTCTCTGAGCAGCCTGTTCCACTGTCTCACCACCTCCACCATAAAAAACCCAAAATTACATCCAATTTAAATATATCCCTGTTTAGTTTAAAAGTGTTGCCCCTCTTCACTACAGGTTGTGGTGAAATGTCTCCCTCCATCTTTCTTATAATTCCCCTTTAAGTTCTGAAAGGCCACTTTAAGTCTCCCCAGAGCATTTTCCTCTCCATGCTGAAGAATCCCAACTCCTGCAGCCTGTCCTCATAGGAGAGGTACTCCAGTCCTCCAAACATCTTAGTTGCCCTCTAGTAGACTTGCTCCAACATCTTTCTTACATTGAGGACTCGAGCTAGATGCAGTACTCTGAGTGGTGTCTCATGAGAGTAGATTAGAGGGAGAAAATCACCTCTCGACTGGCTGTCCATGCCACTTTTGATGCAGCCCAGGATACAATTGATTTTCTGGGCTGTGAGTGCACATTTCTGGCCTATATCCAATTTTTCATTCACAAGCACTCACAAGTCCATCTCCACAGGGCAGCTCTGAATCCTCTTTGCTCCAGCTCAAAAGTAGCACCTTGCACTTGGCCTTGCTGAACTTCACAAAATTTGCATGGGGTCAAGTGAGATATGCGAGGTCAACCCACTATTGTCACTCTGGCGCCTGAACGTGGGGCAAGATAAAGGCTATTATATATATAGTGCATGCTATAGTAATAGTATTTATGGAGTAGCAAGCTCCTGTGTGGGACATGGACAATCAAGCCAATTTACCTGAGTGAAAGTCATCCAACTACTAGCCCTAAAGACTATTGAAAATGGCCTGTACTGTATCTCCACACTGACTCCTGGATGGTGGCTAATGCCCTGTGGGAGTGGCTACAGAAGTGGAAGAGGAGCAATTGGCAATGCAGGGGTAAGGTAAGCCAATCTGGGCTGCAGCATTGTGGCAGGGCATGGCTGCATGGGCAGAAAATATGACTCTGAAGGTGTATCATGTAGATGGTCACATGCCCAAAAGTGCCACTGAAGAACATCCGAACAGTGAGCAGGAGGATAATACTGCCAAGATTGGAATAGGTCAGGTAGATTTAGACTGGGAGCAGGAGGGTGAGCTATTTATAGCCTGATGGGCCCACAAAACATCAGGATATCTAGGAAGACATGCAACATACAGGTAAGCTCATAACTGAGGGTTGGATCTGACTGGAGGCCGTCACAGAAGTTGTTCATGAATGTGAAATGTGTGGCAATCAAGCGAGCCATGAGAGTAAAATCTCCCTGGAACAGAGCGCGGTGGCCAGGCTTCCAATATGGTGAGGCCTGGCAAATTCACTACATTTGACCACCGCCATGAACATGCCAAAGCAAAAGCTACATACTCACCATGGTGGAGGCAACTACCAGTTGGTTGGAAACATGGCATAGAGTGGATATATCACATCCCGCATCACCCAGAAGCCTCTGGAAAGACTGAGAGGTATAATGGACTGTTGAGACTATGTTGAAGACTATGTTGAGAGCATTAGGTAATGGTGCATGAAAGCACTGGGATGCAAATTTAACTGAAGCCACTTGGCTAGTCAACACTAGGGAATCTATCCTGATCCTGCCCAAACAAAACCCTGTACACTGTGGAAGCATATAAGGTCACCATACAACACAGGGGTAAGCGACTGTAGAAGTCTGTGTAGATTTCTCCTCCCACGGGGTAAAGCAAACTCATCTGTGTGATTGTTTTTGCTCAGGGACCAGGGTGTACCCAGTAAGTAATGTGCGAGGATGGGAAGATGCACTATGTGCCCTAAGGAGATTTAACCTTGGGGGAAAAATATGAGTTGTATATTCCAGGGCAAACAGTAGCAGGACAATGAAGAATGAATTTTGCAAAGAGAAAGGAGAGTGCGACAGTGACCTAAGCTGGACTGGTGTCTGTGCCCAGTGATCAATCGTGCTGCTTTTACCATCCTGAGCACTCATCCCAATGGAATAAAGCCCAAGATCTGGAGGGGTAGAAGGCGGCCAAATAACAGGAAAAAATAATCTGTAAAAGCAGAGGAGACAGTGAGAATATATAGATATTATACAGGACCCAAGTATGAAATAAAGGGTAGAGATTGTACAGGGTCCATCTGAGATGGAACCCATTTCCCCACAGCAGCCCTCACAGTGCTGTGCTTTGCATTGGTGGCTGGAAGGGTGTTGGTAACACACCAGCGTTTTGACTACTGCTGAGCACAGCATCAGGACTGTAACATTCCTTCCCCAACAGCGGGTAAGATTCTGGGAGGGGACACAAGTAGGCCAGCTGACCCAAACTGACTAAAGGGATATTCCATACCATATGACATCAGCTCAGATATAGAAGCTAAGGAAAGGACCAGGGAGGGGGATTCATTGTTTCCAATGGCTTCACTAATGGTGCTGAAGCTCTGCTTCCTGGGACATGGCCAGACACTGCTGCTGATGGCAGTAGAGCATAAACTTGTTATTTTCTGCTTTGCTTTTGCTTTAGTAAACTGCCTTATCCCAACTCACAAGTTGCTTCCCATTTTATTCTCTCCCCTCTGCCTGGCTGGGAAGGGGAGAGATAGAGCAACTGGGTGGGGACTTGGCATCCAGCTGATTTCAACCCATTACAAGGCCTACTCCTCAAGCCTGTCAAGGTCCATCTGGATGGCATTCCTTCCCTCTTGTAAATCAATTGCACTATTCAGCTTCATGCCTTCCAAACTCAATCCCACTACCTTATTTCATTCATGAAGATACTACAGTACTGGTCACAGACCTTTGAGGGATATCATTAATTTCCTGGTTTCCACTTGGACATTGAGGAATTGACTATAACTTTCTACGCAGCCATCCTTGCTTAGTGTTTACATCTAGCCTTGTATAGGAAGAATTTATAACAGAAATGTATAACAAAACCCACTACCTATGGACCTGCTCTGTGACACTGTCCCATGATACTAAGTACCCCACATATGAAACAACAAAAATTCACACAAAAATTATTTTTATATGTCATTCCCAAATGCAAAAAGAGAAACACCAAATGGATTGAAAATGGACATCTGTAAACAACTTTCTCTTGGAACATCCAAATATGAGCTTCCTTGCTCAAATCCACTTCATCAAAGGTGTCTAGGGGACAAAGATAAAAATGGAAACCATTTTTAAGGCCAGATATCCAATCTGGCTTAGTGAAAGGCAGTGAAAAGTATGTCTGAGATCTGGGTCCTGCAATCCAAGTTCTTAAGAAACCCACCAAGAAATAAAGAAAACTTGTTAAGCTATTTCCACAGTATTTGAAAAGTACCTTGGTACCTTTGGTTTTGCTAGGCAGAATACATCCAAATCTAAAGGTTTTCACAGTGGGTGTCTAGCAGAACAAGACTAGCAAGCTAAAATGCTTATGCATCTGCTTTCTTCCATTTTCCTTTGGATTCATTTTATTGCTTTTACATTACTGTGAGAATCCTTACCTTTCACATTTCTGATCTTTTCCCTGCTTGCCTTGCATTCTGATCCACTTCTGTGTCAGCAATCCCTGTTGTTTGGGGACCTAGATCCTAAAGTCCTGAGCAGCACAGTATTTTCAAACAAGTGGTCTTTCTAAAAGCAGTGTTTATATGGTTCCATGAGTGGTGAAAGTCATTGTGAAATAAACAAAATTCTCTCATTAATGACTAGAAATAAATAATAAAAAAACCCAATTTCCACACAGTTTGGAGAACCATACATCTAATTGGTTTTATTTAATAGACAAGAAACAGCAGGTTATTTTATTAAAGTTGTATTAAAAAAAATTGAAATGCATAAATTCAAAGTACTTGAGCACATTAACCACTGCAAACAGAAACTAAAACCAGAGTTGTTCAATGAAGAAGAAAATGGCCACCACAGCCTTTGGGACAGTGGCAGCAAAATACTTTTCTGTACAGTTCTGTAAGTTACGTAAGTACATCTTCAGGCACAATTCTGGCTTAGGCATTACCTCAATTTTTTCAACAAGAACGCTTACTCATTACACAACTGCTGCTGTGACAGACAATTATTAAATCATGTCTTCTAGAACACAAAAAAAATACATAGCTTTAAAAAAACTGGAATAAAAATACAGATAATGTATAAAAATAGTGTAATTTTCATTTGATATGGTTTGTTCAATTTTTATGCTATGTTTCTGAAGTGAATCATAACCATTTGTCTATTTTAAGGAAAAGATGGGAGGTAGAAACAGCAACACAAATAGTCTATCAGTGAATTTGCTTTCTTACTTTCTTACCTTATTTTATGAAACAAGAGTATTACCTGGACTTTCCTTTTTTGCTATCACTTAAAGGGTACCACTGAATAGAGCATACAGACTTTCTTCTTCGACCACTGTCTGACCCAGCTTGACAGTAAAGCTATTTCTAGTTGAAAACATACTCAAAATCTATTATTAACCATCTTATACATTATCAAACCGATGAAGATTTTAACAGTGGCCGTACACATTATCACTAGTTAATGGTTAGTCCATGCTTGTAACAATTTTTGAAGATACTATAACCTCTGGAAGTTCAAAAGTGATCCATTCTTCCTTGTGGGCACTCAGACTTCAAGGTCCATCCACGTTCTTTCTTACTGCCTTGGCAAGATGACTGAACACTGCACTGTTGCCTGAAATAGAAAAGTCCCAGTAGATGAATACTTCTTCTGCCAATGCAGAAAGAACTACTTTTCAGTGTAAAGGCAGACTATATAGCTTCCACTTGGATTACAAACAGGTGTAATTCCTTCCATGTGCATAGTTATCTCCTTTTTCCAACAACACAGAAGTTAAAAGAATCACAAAGGTCATACCTACACAAGGAATTTTCATTACAATTTTTGAAAACCTATCTGACAGGCTGATTGGTATTGAGAAAAACAATCATATTGCAGAACACACTAAATTATGAGCTCACAGGCAACAAATAACAAATCACACAGCTTGCTTTCCATGACTTCTAAATGATTTTTCATCACTTTTGAAGTACAGCTATCGTGAACAGAAACTTTTCTCTAAAGGTAATACTCATGTTATTCAGGGAGAGGCAACTTTGAAGTGTTTCTCAGGTCCTGCCTTTGAATGTGGCTAATGTCAATCTCAGCTTTCTTGAGAAGTCCTTAGCTTGCAAGTGCCAATGCATGTAGAACAGTGCAGATACAGTTGAAGCAAAGCCTTAATGAATTTTCTCCCTCCATCTTATTCACCTGAGCCAATTTACTCCAGTCACATAAGTATGTTCACTGATTTCACTTAGATATTTTTTAAGGAAGAAAATTACTCAAAAGTATTTACAAGCTTAGAGTTCTACACATTTAACTCAAGAACATCAGTTTTAGTTTGTGACAAGACTAGAAAAACAATTGACAAATTATTAAGCTTTTTGGCTTGTTATCTACCAAACACACAAATGCCCAAGTGAGTCAATGATGAAATACGCTGATACACGTCTACAGATACCTCACCCAATCCAAACTATCCCACAGTATTCACTTACCACAACTGTCGAAATACAGCATTATTCCTTGTATCAGAGGTCTGATGAACATCATTTCACAAAGGTTAGTACAGAAGTTCAAAAAAGGCAGGTAGTGTCAGCAGGTTTCCTCACAGAGCAAAGAAGTGTACCTGAGGAGCACTCACAAAACCTCTGACACCTTACAACAAGCTGACTTTCTTACAGTCATGCTGTAAGAAAAATCAATTCTAACAGGACATTCCCTTTACCATTACAGTACAGATTCTCTCCCAATCCTCATGGGGTGAAACATTACTGTAATAAAGGTACAGACTTCAGTTCCTAGGTATTTATTATGAGTTAAAATTCTTTTCAACAGGACAATTTTTTTCCTCTCTAGCCAATTCTTTTCCTAGCAAAGACAAAAAAGTCTACTGTATGCAGTTCCCACTTCAAATTGTCTGCTGTCACCACTCCATTTACTGCTTTCAGCCCATGTCTTACATGACAAGATTTCAGTATCAATGCAATGGTTGAAGTTCTTGTTACCTTTGACTTTTTTTTTCAAATGTCAACTATAAACATGCTTTGGTTTTTATTAAAGCATTCCCAACATGCCTGCTCTTGCTTCTGGATTCCTTCTTTTTAGCTTGTCCCTCCTTCTAACACTTGGATGTCGTATTTTCACACAGAGTTCTGTTTCCTGTTCAGTCAAGTAAGTTTCCAGAATGGTCTTTCTTTGGATCACTCGTGTGCATAGAGAATACTGCCCTTAAAGAGCTGCCAGCTTGTACATAGGCTGTCAAATTAGTAGTGTCCAGCTGCAGTCTTATTCAGCTTGCCCTTCATCTGTGTTCCTTAACACATTATTACAAAGCATGTAAGAGGTGCTGCCTTCAAGCTCTGGAAAAAGGTACCTCCAGAAGAGATCACCTAAAAACCCCCATCATCTGACCTTCAAAACTTCAGTGTAAAATATACAGAAGTGTATATGCAGAAGAATGTACAAGAGAATTTTTTTAAAAATTCTTTATGGTTCAACTACTCACTTGCACAAAGGCACATACATTTCTCTCTTTGATGCATTGCAAAATCACCTCTCTCACTCGTCAACACCGAAGTCTAAGATGAATTTTTCATCTACTTTACCACATTCAATTCCCCAAACAGAAAGATTTTGAGCCTTTCCTGATGTTCCTATGTAAAATCAGAGGAAGTCTCCAATGCCTTAGGAACTTCAGAATTTCCGACTGTTCAATATTACTTGGTTGTGCTAGATCGTAAACAGTTGTGACTCCTACTCTTTTGACATAAAATTTCAATCCCCAATGTCAATACCTAGTTCCTGTTTCCAGTTCTTCTAATGCCTTCAGATTAACTCCCTTTCTCAGTATATTACCATTCAAACCAAGCAACTATTTGCAAAGAGCATGAACACCTAAGAATTTTCAATCCCAAGTGAAACTATCTCAATATTCATCACTGAGAGGAGGCTGCAGTAGATGTCAATAGAAAAAGTGTTTAAGAAGCTCTGTTAGAATGATATGCTTCCCCTGCTGCAACATATTTTCTTCCTTCAGCAAACAGTACTTCAGGGACTGAGCTGGAAGAAGCACTTGACAACAAACAGAAAGAAGGGCTGGTGTGTCCATTAAGGGGGAACCTTGCAAATACAGCACTAGCTCTTTTCACTCCTGATGAAGAATCAAGACAATCATGTAAAGAAGTACACGAACAAGAAGACACTGCTCACCGAAGTATGCCTGCCAGAATTGGAAGCAGATCCCTCAGTACTTTTGCAGCATCATTCATTTCGGAACCATTTCCTTGCCTGCTAGTATGAAAAAGTAGCAGGGGGATACCTAGCACATGTTTTAGAAGTAGCTGAGGAATATCAAGCACATGTCTTATGATTATTCGGTCAAATTATGAAGTTTAACTCAGAGTATTAAAAAGTGCAGCTCTGTTCTCTGAAAATATTTCCTGTGGATTAGAGAGGTGATTCTGTTGTCTCCCTTTTCATACATTACAAAACTTCCTAGAGAAAGCAAAGAGGAAAGGGAAAAGTCAGCCACTTCTCCTAGATATATGGAGAGGACATTAAAATAACTGGTTCAGATAACTAGGCAAGGAAGAGTCAAAAACATAATCCAGGCACTCCTGACAAAAAGTAGGCTTTTCAGTGAAGAATCAACAAAAGACTAATTTCATGGATTTGGGTTGGACTTCATGAACCTGGCCTGGTCATGTATGCTTCGAAGTATCTGAGTTGAATTTTGCTTAATACATCTTGCCTTGAGGACATCGGCTAAACTAGAGATGAGTCAGTGACAAGAGAACCGTATTAGAAATCAACCTGAAAATTTGAGCCCTATCAGAAATCATGGAAAATTTTTATAGCACATGTAGTTCTGCCGACTGCTGAATTTTGGGGACACCCTTTCAGGTATAAGAAAACATGACTTATATCTGTGTTCATCTTTCTTACTCATTTAAATTTAGTCAATACAGTGATTTTTGGATAAGAGGAAGGAAGGAAACTAAGAGAAAGGAGACTTATCAGAGTCTGGATTGTCCCAAAAGACTCCTCAATAGGCATCTTCCTTTTCAGTGCTGCTGCTTAGACTAAGAGACATCCTTGTAGCTCACTCTGTTTGCTCTCTGTCTTTCACATTCTAATTATCTTTCCGTCTCCCATACTGTCTCAATATAATCCTTAGTTACTCTCAAGCTACAAGCTCTTGTAATCTTGAAAGTGGCTATTTGTCAAAAAGATGCTTATTGAGAAGCTGGATAGACATCACACATTCTAAAATTGTTTTTTCCCTCTTCACTATAGTTACAAATGAATCCCATGTACCTCTGTGAAATAGAATTAATAGAAAACATGTAAGTAAATCTTGTTTAAGAAAAATGCTGCCTGAAAATTCCCTTGTCAATGTATTTTGAAATGGATTTTTTCCATTTTTTCTTTTTTCATGGACCATGGATTTGAAACCTGTGAGAAAACACAATAATTTCAAACTGGTTATTACCCATACCTTGTCAAAGACTCCTCTTCTGCACTTTGAGCACAATGTCTTTGGTTTGGTTCAGTGTTTTCCACTTGACTCTCCATTGTTCTAAGATCAAGCTTTCCATTTCAATACTCACATAATTGCATCTTACTTGTGCTACAAAGGATAACACTTCATCAACCATATATAGCCATCCAATTTTTTAACCTTTTGTAAAACTGAAGCTAGATCTTTGCAATAAAGCTTGTGAGAATCTTGTAGAATGTTTGCCCACCTTGAATGGATTTGGTTTCTTGAAGCATCTACCCTGAAACATTGCCATATAAGCAGAAATATCTTGCAACATACACCTGTGTTCTGTGTACACATACACTGTTTCTTGTACTCATCATGTGCATACTTACTTTCAGAGTGTGCAGGGTGTTGGTCCATTCCATGGAACCTATCTGAGGAATAGCAGTAAGGAGTATGCTAGTAGCCTTATTTGCATTCCCTTTCAGCGTCTTTAAAACTTTATCCACTGAAACCTAGAAATACAATAAAACTGAATGGTGTATCTCAGTTTTGATGGCATATATTTTTAATACTTATATAAATTAAAGTCAAAAGTGTAAAGGTGAAGCCTTAAAATGTCACGCTCCTTTTGACAGTAAACATGTCTTTCCTCTGTGTGTATGGTGTTATATTTTTGTACTGTACATCAGCAGGAGAACTAAGGCAGATATACTGTTTTGCACAGAGTTGCAAAAGAGAACCCACTAGGATCAATCACAGGAGACAAGTCTTACACAAAGCTCACGAGCGTCATACTCACAGACCTCCCGACTCAGACAAGAGGAAACAAAAGGTTTGCTATTAGTGAGGCAAGTTTATGAAAATGAATGAGATAGCAACAATGGACTCAGTCCTACTTTCACAATCATTCATCAAGAATACTCAGGGATACTGATGCAGGTAAGAACAGATTTAGTTCAGTATGTCATTTCTTACCAAAATCTACACATTCTCATTTAAATCACTCAGGACAGGAGCAGGGAAAAAAGGTTTCACTCACTGCTTCTTCATGTTCCTTCCAGCAGTCATAATCTGTTGCCATGGCAATAGCAGCATAACTCATTCCAGCTTCCTTTGCAAGAATCACTTCAGGCACTGTGGTCATGTTAATAACATCAGCTCCCCAGCTGCGAAACATACAGCTTTCTGCTCGAGAACTGAAACGTGGGCCTTCAATTGTAATCATTGTCCCCTTGGAATGACACTGGAGTCCCAGCTTCTTGGCAGTCTCAATAAGAACCTGCAAAACATGCCAACATCAGGAAAAGGAAATAATTCCCCTTGTGCAGTGTTTTTGCATTCCATAAAAAAACTTACATACAATAGAAATCAGCTTTATACAAAGTAGTCAAACTTCATATGGCTACAGCTGTCTGAAACTAAGGATCCTACCAACAAAATGAACTTGAACTCACCTGATTTTATTAATACCAGTTGGATTACTGCTTTCAATGTTGACCAAGAAGACTGGAAAACAGGAATTTTTTGCATATTTAGACTGTGCTTGCACTACAAACAGAATGGCAAAAATGCTCCGCTGAGCAATATATTTACGCATAGTGGAGTTTAGCTAGTGAGACCAGTAATAGGAAATTCATATTTTGAAAGTAAAATTCTACATGTACATACTTCAAAAAGTACCTTGGGAATCTGTATAAATATCATCACATTTTTCCATGCCAATGGTTGGGCTGTACACTTATGCTAGTCTTTACAGTTACAACTACGATCTTGTATATGGTAGAACAAATGTGACTTTATCTATCAGTAAATGGCCTGGATAATGTCAGATGATAGAGTCAGAATAAGAGGATACCAGCCCGTGTAAATGGGACTAGGATATCTGTCAGGGGTCCTGAGTAGGAAAGGAAAAGTAACTATGACAATATCCATTTAAAATGGCCATCAACAGAGAAAAGAATTGTGAAAAGAAAACAAAAGCAGCAAGAAGAATTGGGACAGGATAGGAGAGACTTTCATAACATGGCAGCAGTGAAAAACCTACTCTGACATCACTTAAAGCAACTTCTTAGCACCATGACCTTCACAAAGGCCTGGTGAAGTAGCCTCCCTGCAAAACACTGTGAGAAGCATACACTCAACATGCATGGCTGCAAAAAGCAGCAACAGTTCCAGTGTGTTACATGACCGACCTTGTGAGGTGACTCCTTGCTGGCATGTGGATCAGTGGCTTGCATGCAGCAGCATAACAAAGTTGGAATACCCACATCTTTCACTGTAGATGTATGTAAAACAGGTAAATTCACACTCCTAAAAGAAGGTGGGTGTGCATATAATCCACATGTGCTGAGGAACGATCTTTGTGCATGAAACTGCATGAATGTTTCTAGGGCTAAAGCAGAGCTTCTGGGCCACAGAAAGATGTGTAGAATTTCATGGCATGTTAATGGGCTTTTTTGACATTGTCATGCATGGTATCCTTTTCTCCAAACTGGAGAGACATGGGATTTGATGGACGGACCACTCAGTGGATAAAGAACTGGTTGGATGGCTGCACTTAAGAAAGATTTGTGGTCAATGGGTTTGTGGTCAATGGGTCATTGTCCACATGCGCACCAGTGGCAAGTTGTGTCTCCAAGGGGTCAGTACTGGGGTCGATACTATTCAACATCTATTTTGGTGACATAGACAGTGGGGTCAAGCGTGCCCACAGCAAATTTGCCGAGGACACCAAGCTGTTTGGTACAGTCAACAGAGTGGAGGGAAGGGATACCATTCAAAAGGACACTGACAGGCTTGAGAGGTAGGCTGATGCAAACCTCATGAAGTTCTACAAGACAGTGTAAGGTGCTGCACCTGGGCTGGGGCAATCCCAAGCACAGCTACAGGTTGGGCAGAGAACTGATTGAAAACAACCTTGCAGAGAAGGACTTATGATTGATGAAAAATTCAACAAGAACAGGCAATGTGGGCTCGCAGCCCAAAAAGCCAATAGAATCCTGGGCTGCATCATAACCAGTGTGGCCCGAAAGTCAAGGAAAGTGATTCTTCCCCACGGCTCTGCTCTTGTGAGACCTCATCTGGAATACTGCAAACAGTTTTGGTGCTTCAAACATAAAAAGGACATGGAACTTTTGGAGCAAATCCACATGAGGGCCACAAAGTTGCTAAAAGAGTGGATCACCTCCCATGTGAAGGCAGGCTGAGAAAGTTAGAGCTGTTCATTCTGGAGAAAAGAAGCCTGCATGGAAAACTGAAGGGGGCCTACAGGGAAGCCACAGGGGGACTCTTCAGCTGGAACTGCAGTGACAGGACAAGGAGTAACAAGTACAAACTGAAAGAGGGGAAATTCAAGTTAGACATTAGGAAGAAACTATTTACTGTGAGAGTGGTGAGACACTGGAACAGGTTGTCCAGGCACATGGTGGATGCCCCAACCCTGGCAGTGTTCAAAGCCAGGCTGGATAAGCCCTTGACCAACCTGGTCTAGTGAGAGATGTCCTTGCCCATGGCATGGGGGATGGAACTAGATGTTTAAGGCACCTTCCAACTCCGTAACATTCTATGATTCATTCTGTGCCAAAAGTTAATCTAATATTAATCATCTAGTCTTTTTGTTTATTGCTGATATAAATTCTGAATATATGTTGAACTGAATTCCAATTAATTACACATTGTTAATAAATCAATAGACAACTTGAATTGTGACTTGATTTAAATCACAATTGAGCAGCACTTCCATGAAACACTCTACGAAGTTCCAGCTTTACTGCCTGTAAGATGTTGTATTGAGCCTTAGCTTCTGAAAGCAGTTAATAACCAAAGCACCCTATGTTATTCAAAACCCTAGAGTTGGAGGAAAAGAAACTCAGTTCAGATTCTTATTTAATTTACAGTGCATAAACCAACTAAATCAGAGTATTTAATGTATTTGCACAAATGCAGTACAAAGTTTTCAGATATTTTGATGCATCATTCCTTAAACAGCCTGGTACATCTACAGTTTTGACTTTATTATTACTACATTTATCTATGAAATTGCCCTGACTTGGGATAAATTGGGCTGAAATTATTCCAACAATTCTCAGGGATAGTTTCAGGAAAAATCTGGTATTTTCAAATTAAGTGGAAATATTCCTTCTCAGCCTCACAAAGAGCACAAAACCACACTGATTACAAAGGACAGGCTAATGAGATTATGATCACATGTGAGACAGGGAAGTATCCAAATGTTTTTTCCGTGTTTGAAAATGTGCACTTCTCTGCTGGCTTTTCAAAAATTGTAATACTCAAATAACATTGTCTCTAGGTAGTCAACAACTGAAAGAAAACTTGTCTAGGTGTATGTTTCCTGCAACCTTAGAAAATGTTTTACATATGTTTTTATACATGTTTTACTTTTTTTTTTTAACAGTGAGAGACAGTGTGAAGTGCTGCCAATCACTTCAGTAATAACACTGTTTTTAATCCATTTCTTAATAAACTCCTTGTATCTGTTGCAACATGACACCACACTCACAGTTAGAAAGCAACTACATGCCAAGTAACCTTTGGTAAGAGCATGTGGGTAGGATGTTTTTTGAACAAAAAAGTTTGTATAATTTACTGCTCAATGGATGAAGGTCAAAAGCATGCACGTGTATAATATGCAGTTATTTGTTTCCTCATGAGACTTAAAGTATCTTTAGCTCACTGTAAAACACCTTGACTCCTAGTGTGGAGTCAACACACTCCCTTGCTGTGGGTATCTCTCAACCACAGTGTAGCCTTAATGACCAAAATAGGCCATAAAAATAGGCCATCATGATACTGAAATGAATTGTTGAGAAAAGCAGAATATCTCAGTAGTAGAGATGTTTGTACATGCCCTGGGTATAGATTGTGCCACCTGTTTCACAGTTGAGTTTTGTCTTGCTCGCAGAGAGCAAGTCTGTTAAATGGATATGACCAATTCTGTAAGTGCTCCTGTTCACCTGAAGAATGTACCTCCTTGCAGCTTCTGATCAGAGAATTCCACAACAGCACAAAATACGCAGTTCAATATTTACCCTCCTTTATCCTCAACTCTAAGAACACACTATGGTGACATATTTAATGACAGCTACACTCCTCCCAGAAGTTTACAAAGGTGTTGAAAAACAGAGGAGTGTTTCAAACTCCCTAGTCTATCTGTTTATGAAACCTGAAAATCTTGAAGTGACAAAACTGAGAGCAACAGTTAAGAATGAGAGTGCTGCAATTTGGCTTGTTTCCACATTTAACATTCTAAGCTTTGACTCTTCACCAATACCCATCTCTGTAACACACAAAAGCAAAAATGCAATACTGTAATTTGTGTGAATGCTAAAGTACTATGTATTTAAATATTTGTATTAAGTATGCGGAGTGCCTGTACCCTGTACCATAGGTACAGAACATAATGCAGCTAATTCCTAATCTTGCTTTGTTCACTTAGTTGCTCTCTTGGCTTGATACCGGATAAATAAAGATCTTGTGTCCTGTTATTAAGGCTCTGGGGAAATCTAGGTTGCCAACTGTCTTCTTTTGTGTACCTCCCTTAGAAAGACACACATAAGATCTCTTACTTCCCATGCCTTCCATATGTTGCACTTGTCCTTAATACCATGACATATTTGAGAAACAGGACAAAGATGTGCATACTGCATCTGTATCCTACGAATGCATAACTAGACTACTATATCACAAATAAGTGCCATAAAAATAACCTTTCTAAATACTATTACAAAATTCACTAACCTCTCTGGTTTTGGTGCAGAACGGCTCTGCCATTGGAATATGACATACTCCTGAAAGACTGGAATGCTGCCCATCATATAAAGTACAGTGTCTTTTAGTCGTCCTAGAAAAGAAGAAACATGCTAAGAGAGAGAAACTGAGAGAACAGAAGAGAAAGCAAGAAAGTCATACAAATCAAAAAACACAGCATTCCTGGGTGGGGTAGGGGGGGAAATCAGTATGTATTGATGACCACCTGTAATCCTGTTTTACCTCTGTACAAACCTTTCAGAATTGAGCTCAAGACTATAAAGCTGTTACTCCAGTACTGCATTATCAATTAGAGAAAATCTTTTATTAACAAGACACTGAGATACTGATTTGTATTTGAAACGGTAGAAGTTATAATTTATTTCCTGCATTACAGTATTTCAGATGTTGTAAATATTAATTTCTGACTTTTAGATATCCTGTGTGCTTTGAAGAGAACAGCCACATCACTACATGGCCTAATGAAGAAATCCTACTACATTTAGCACCATACATACAAACTGCATAGGAGTAAGTAACAACAGTAAAACCTATAACCTCTAATGTTTGTTCTGAGCAAACGTCCACATGTCTGCACCTAGAGTGTAACAATTTCTCTTCTGTATGGAAGGCTGCAACTCTGCAAATGCCACAGTAGATTGATATGGGGCTAGCTGATGTGTCTGTAAGTTACTAGGCTACAGTAAGGATAAAGGTGGATTGGAACCTATCTGTGATACTTGCTAGCCTTTCCACCTTTCTCCAGGCCTTCTACTCAAGTCAAGAGTTGACCATCCTGATCTGTTCAACTCATCTGTTTGTAAGGTACAAGGCATCAGTACATAATTTTAACCGCTACAATACCATTCCTCTGTACACCTTGCTGAAAAAATGAAGGTCTCAGAATCACAGATGCTTTCCTTGCCATACTCCCAGAGAGACCAAATGCCAGAAGGCAAATGGTGATACCTGCCTCTCATTATAGATGTTTGAAGACATCCCCATATACCCTTATGGGGCCAGCAGGAAACAAGAAATAAGGAACTCAACAGCCACTCTTCAGAGACAATCTGCTTCTTAGATCTTATGGTTTCAAATGTGGGTAAATTTGCATGCCCTCTGTCAGAAGAAGGCCTATTAACAACAAAGCATGACTGCATGTCATACAGGTGCCTGATTCCTTGCAATAAGACAGGAATAAGTCACGACACGCCAGCTTAGAAGTTAGCCACGATATTCACAGTAGAAGAGCACAATCCTGAATGATCAAGCATAGCACAAAGGGAGAATATAGAGATACTCCCACTGGGGGAAATAAGAAGCAGCGCCTAAAGGTACTGGACTAATAACTTCAAATAAGCAGCTGAGATGGTGCTGCATTACTCCTGCTGTTCATCTGACCTCTGTGGAGGACTGTGTGTAGAATGCCTACTGGAGCATCATGCTGTCTTTGTGCCAAGCAGCACATGACCATAGATGGGAAAAGGGAATCCTTTCTCTGGGAAAGGGGCACATGTTTTTAAGAATATCTGCTTGTGTACCAAGCTCAAGGCAACACTGGTACTCATAGTGCAAGCAAACCCTTGCATTGTTACACAGTTTTGCCACACCTTCTTTGCCCTTACTGCTTTTTGAAATCCAAAGCTGCACACACTGCAATTTTGAAGGTGGCCCCAGTTTTTATTCCTCACTCTGCTGCAATAGTCACACTTCTAATCGTCTTTTCCTCTTTAATTTTTTTTATAATGGTAACACAGGATTGCCTGGCAATTCTGATTATGACTGATTCTAGGAAGCAAAATCCAGCTTAAATAAATGAAGAAACCAATCATTTCTATCTGTGACAAACAGCCTTTTACCACTTGTATCATCACCTTTCCCCTTCTTCCAGTAGTGTTGAATTATCAAACTATTAGTAATTAAAGAACAAAATGTAAATCCACACTGGCACTGGCTGTATAAAAAGCAGACTCAGTATGCAATCTCTCTTCAGGGCTATTGAAAGAAAATTCTCTACAAAAAAATCATGGATTGTAACAATACTGCAGTAATTGCAGTTGTGTATGTGACACAGAGAATTGAAACAATAAAACTGGCAGCTCTTACAGGACTTCTTTTACAAAATAATTTTCTGCATCTCCCCAACTGAGCTTAGTCATTCAAATAATAGTTACCATCTTACTCTTCTTTTCCTAGCAAATATCAGCAGCAAACCAAACAAAGTATTTAGTAGACTCTAACAGTCTGATGTAGTCAGTTGACTAACAGTGCTGTAATCAACTAACAGAAGCCAAAGGTATAAAAAAATTCTTCCAGTTGTTTTTAATTACTTGCTTTAAAGAAGAGAACAACTGTTGCAGCCCAGAGTAACACCTGTGGTTACTTTTGGATTTGGAAGTAGGGAGAACACAAGATAAGTATTTTTGTAAATTTAACAAAGAGATCTTTTATTGTTTAAATACACACATTAATAATAGGCATAAAGAAAGCAGAGACTATATATGCAATCAAACACTACAAATGATGATGATCTGCAGAATTAAGCTCTCAGAAGTCTGGGAATCTTATACAGTTCTAACTACACCTATCCAGTTATCCATTGTAAGTCAAACCTTAAATGAGGCAGGAGTCTTATACAACTCCTTACACTGCGATCCTTCCATTAATTCTACATGCCCAAGGAGAGCAAATTACAATGGCTGCCTATAGCTTTCTGCTCCATTTTAGCTCTTCTGCCATTCCCATTCACTATTCCCCCTTCTTGCTTCACAGCTGTAAGGAGAATAATGATGTGTTCCCTACTGAGCACTACAGCCCAGGTACTAAAAGGTACCTGGACGCCTAGAAGGCACTGATTTTAATGGCAGCTTGAGTAAGCCCTTCTCACCTAGACCAAAGCCTCTTTCCTATTTAGTGTTTGGCATTGACTAATCACTATATAGAAGCCAGGGTACCTTCCAAGACTGTTTTTGCAATTTTAACCAGTACCTTCTTTCCAAGACTATTAACATTTTTTGGGGACCCTGATCTTTCCTTAACAGGTATTCCAGAAACATGGCATCTTTTCAGACTTTTGTGGACAACTGAATATATTTTGTCCCATGAAGATATCTTCCCATCAGGAGTGCCATTTCCATAATGACCTATAATATATAAAACAATCATAGATCCTGTGAAGTGCTAAATGCAGACCCTACCACCAAAGAACTAGCAGTCCAAAACCCTGGCAAAGATCATTATGAAAAAAGACCTGACACAGACATTCAATTGTCAAAGGAAACAGACTATTATGACACCAGTTTTATGAATTAAAGGGAAAGTTGGGAATGAGTTTTGAATTCATATTACATATTGTTTTCCACACTGAGACTTTCTCATATGATTTTCTGAGAAACTTCTTTGTTTCCTGTTGCCATAACACAAATCACAAGTTCCCACTCTTCTGCATCAAATGAAAACTTACTTGCCCAAATGAAACACCACTCATAAATAGGCTATGCCATTTACTACCGGTGAGCATCTGAATAAACTCTAAATAAAAACACAGATCACAGAATGTTTGAGGGTAGAAGGGATCTCTGGAGGTCACCTGGTCCACCCAGAATAGCCTGCCCAGGTCCACGTCCAGATGCCTTCTGAGTGTCCCCAAGGATGAAGACTCCACCACCTCTCTGGGCAGCCTGTGCCAGTGATCAGCACCCTCAGCAAAAAGTGTTCCCTAATATTCAGAGGGAATCTCCTGTGTTTCAGTCTGTTTCCACTACCTTTGGTCCTAGGCACTGCTGGACAGAGCCTGGCTTCTTTTTTGCACCCACCCTTCAGGTATTTCTACACATCTATGAGACTCCTCAAGTCTGTACTAGGCTGAACAATTTTCCTCTTAGGAGAAATGCTCTAGCCCTTAGCATCATGGCCTTCAGCAGACTCTCACTAGCGTGTCCATGTCCCTCTTAAACCCAGTTCTGTGAAACCCAGAACTGGATACAGTACTCCAGGTGTGACTCATCAACAAAGAGTAGAGGGGAAGCAGGATCACCTACTGCTGCCAACACCCCTATTAATGCACCCCAAGATACTATTTGCCCCTTTTGAAATATTCATGTTGCTGGTCATCTTTAAATGTAGCTTTATTTTCCCTCAAACTTTGCTTGGATTTTTCTAAACATCAGATGATCATAAGAGGGTTGGACTGGCTGGAGTACTTTGAAAACTACCTCCTTATGATACTTTGCAAATAAAAAATGCAAGAATCTATCCTTGTTTTAAAACAACCTTCTCTTTTTTGTTACTGTGTTGCACTTATCTCTCTTCAGTAGTACCTTATTATGAAAAATTCATTTTCCCACCATGCTTTCTTGCACTTGTCCATCTCATTTCAGATTCTTCATAAAAACTTAGAATGGCCTGTGCTCTTATCCATGTTTCCTCCCTCCAACTGAGAGTAGGAGATATCTTCTTCTGAAGAATACTCTTCCCATGGAGCTACACTTTAGCTCCCTCATGACCATTCTTCAAAGCTGGGTGCTTCTATGTCAGAATTGAACTTTTTGTAATCTCAGTCCTATTTCCCATCACATTTCTTGTATGAATCTCACCTCTTGACAGAAGGACTGAGGCTATCACCTCATTTCACAAAAACTTGATTTAACATGGACAGGTAGTTATATGGTTTAACTTCACTTGTCCTCGTTTCCCGCCCCATTACTCACCTGTCAATGAACTGGTCAAGGATGACAAGATCACCAGGTTGTATTTCCTCTCGTAATGAGCCACAGGCAGTAGTCACTAATACATGGGAACAATTTTCTTCTTTTAATGCCCAGATATTGGCACGGTAATTAACATTTGATGGCATAATTGTATGATGCCTTCCATGCCTGCAAAGATAATGTNAAAAAAAAAAAAAAAGACTGAAATTGCACTACTTCTCCCAGATAAAGAGAATTCCAGGAAACATATTCTTCCTAACAATATTGGAAGTGGAAAGATCATTTCAGCTACTTCCCAGGTGGCCGGTTTTCCTAGATGTATTAAGGTTGTCTCAGCATTTGCTTTAAGAAGTAGCGGTACAATTTTCTTTTTAAATGCAAAACAAATTTTAAGTTCAAGATTGGAATGGAAAGAATCTTAAAAATGCAATCCAAATATGCTTCAGCAGCTTCAAGAGTAAAACAAGCATTTTTCTCTGCATTTTCTAAGTCAGTTCCACAGATTCTGAAACTCCATTTCCACACACTACCAGAAATTTCTAAAATTGATAGACCCTTTCTAGGGAATTTGCCCAGAAGTGCTGTGCCACTTGTATTCTCCCACTGAGGAAAAGAGCAGCACATCACAAAACATTGTGTTCTGTCATCTTTACGAAGAAAACAGTAGAAACATCACATTTTTCCCTTTCCTCTTAAAGTGATCTCATAGCTTTCATAAATTAAAAGAGTGACTTCGCACTGCTGCGATACTCTTTTTAAGCGAGACAAGAAATACTTAGTTCTTGTACACACAAGCTTTTGTGCTATCTCTGTCTTTGCTCCAGAAGAACATCACTCACATAATTATCAATCACATTTGAAAATTATTTTCAGCCATGTAAGAGCAACAAAGGAATTTAGTTTCTCAATTCATTTTTCAGAGACCAAAAAGTCTTAAAAATTTTACCATTTTGGAACTGAGAGTTGCACACAACATGACCAAGCACTGTGAGGCAAGATTCCCATTTTGTCATGCCTATTTTTCTTTGAAATCTAACATTCAGAAGCCAATTCACAAACTGAAGTTTAAAGGTACCTTAGCCCTAAAAGTAAACTCACAAAGGTCATATACGAATGGTCATAACTCCCAGTGAGAAGGTAAACCACGGCCATGTAGTTCAGACATCTGTGGCCGAAGGTCTAGTTTGACACAGCACAGCTATGAGATCTTGACTTAGCATTTCATTTGAGAAAATGAGAAAAATGTTAGCCAGCTGTAATAAAATATATGAGCTTAAAGTCCATGAAAGATAAGTAAAACCACAGACAGAAGCGTAGTTGCAGAGACAATTAACAGTCAGCAGTTTTAATACAAAAACACTGGCATGAAAAGAATCAGGGCCATGAGTGCACCACTGGGTCCTAACTGCCTTGGCCTCTCTCACCTTGGGCCTCCACCCAAACTCAAGGTGCTCCTGTCTCTCAGCTCAGGCTCCAGCCTTCACTCCTGGCCTGGGCAATGTCACAGGTGTGCCTGTCCCCAGTCCGGTCTCCCAGATGGCCTTCAGACCTATGCTGCATCTTGTCTTAGTCCAGGACAGGCTTTAGACACATGTTATATCCTTGTCTCCTGTCTCCTACTGCTGCTGCCTGGACTGCCCAGAGGGATCCTGTATTTAACTAATCACTTTTACTTGTCTGGGCCTGCTGATGGACCCTGTCTTCAGCACCTGTGTCTGCCCATGCTGTTCAGATGCTGAGAACTGTGTTAGTATTTTTATGATTGATGTAGTAGCACATTGGTCCTAGATATCCATGGTTACATCGGTGAGACATTTCCACGCCCTTATCTGCAGACCCTTCTTCCGGAGTCTCTTCCGAGTATACTAACAGATGTCTGAATAAAAATTATCCATGGAGATAATGGAGGAGATGCAGCCCCCTAAGCAATAACTGGAACAACCAGAGGACTCAAAATCAAAGGGAATGATTTGGAAGAGTCTACAGTGGTATCAAAGACACAGTTCATCTGTAAACAGGCATTTTCTCCATTTCACCTAGGAAATTTGCAAACACAGTGAGCAGATGAATTAATTAGTAAGGTAATTTAGCACCACCTACCTACCACCACAGCAGGTGGCTTTGCAGACTATCATTCTTACTAGGATAATACCTCCCAATGGATTTTACTTTCCTAAATTAGACAGTATTTTTAATATTCTCAGGCCAGGAAGAAACACAGACTTCTGCTGGACTTCACTAGCAACCACACAGAGCAAGATGAAGTCACAGTAGAAATTCAGTGCAGCTTATGTAAAAAAGGTTTTACGAGAAAACCATTAAGATATATAAAACCCCTTAAAACACCATTTTACCTTGCTAAGAGCACACAGTCAACATTTTTGATCTTTCCCAAAATCAAAGCATCTGATGGCTGCAAAACAAGTAAATAAGAATGAGTTACAGCCTGATAATTACATTAGAAATCTTTATCATTACCTAAAGATAAGCACAATAGTTATGAAAGGAAATTCTGGTTACCGCTGTAGTCTCACATTTTCTTGAGCTCACCTCTGTAATTTGATATGGCAGAGTAGTAAAACAGTCTGGAACAGGATGATCAAACTTGAGACCAAAAGGATTCTCACAGCTTTTCTATACTCTACTAACATTAAAATTTCAACTCTTTAGGGTTTGAAACTGTAATACTTTCAAATACATCAAAAGAGTATTTAAACAGTGCTTTAAATATAAAGAAGCAGCATGCATGTGTTCCTGTTAGATTGGTTAGCGTGCCTCACTATTTCCAATAAAGTTCTGTTGCTTTTTGCAAAAGAGATGCCACCCTCTTCTGAAGTCTCTTCCCAACATAAATTACATTTAATCTGTCCCCTTCCAAAACACTTGCCATTCTCCTCTCAGTCTTTCCACCGTGGGCCCCTAGCTCACAATAGGGGTGTGAAGATGGATTCTAGATGCCTCTAACCCCATCTTCACTCACTTTCAGCTTCCTGAAAAACAGCTCTTCCCTGCTATTGGAAGTCCTGCTTTTGGGAAGTGAACTGTGATATGACAGAGGAATTCTGGCACATTAGTGGCAGAAGCAGTGTTGTATTTGCTTAGTCAGGGATTTCTCTCACAGCTACATAAAAAAAAATGCATTCTTCCTGACTATCAACCACCCAGGGTGACAGAGCATTTTGATTTTAGCTGTCCAACTGGGACACGTACCCTTGGAGACAGGTCATACCATCCATGCAGGGCAGTCCTAGCATCATCAACCACCACACTATAATAAATTAACTGCTCTGTAGGCTGTGTTCTTCCTTGGGCATCAGGGATCTGAAATACACAATATTTCTAGCCTCTCTTTTTGTTAAAACAGCTGCTAATAAAATTATGATTTATTTACTGATCCCAAGTTTGCAAGTGTCTTGAAGGACTCACACATCTGTTGATGGCTACTTAAAAAAATACAAATAAAATTATAATGCTAGGTGCAACATTACAATTAGAATTTAGTTTCATAGCCGTCTATTCTATCATACACATGAAAATTAGAGATCTAGAATAAAGTGATATGCAAGACCCATGTAGGTGCATTTTGAAGATAACAATTTGTAATAAAAACATCACCACCTACTTCCTATTGTACAGGTCTTTTTGGCAAATATTCATCTGGAGATTCTTCAAAGCACTGTAATTTACTCAATTAACAATGTTTAAATTCAGTCAGGCACATATTTACTACCTTTTTTTTGGAAAAGTTCCAGAAAGTTCCAGTTTTTAGAACTGTAGTGTATTCTGATTTTCCAAGTCTCCATTTAATATTAAACTATTGACATTTAAATGTTTAATCTTTACCTTATATATATTCTCCTGAAACAAACACAGCTTTAAGAGTGAAATTTTATACAGAGCAAACGCATTGATTGCTAGCTGCCAAGGCATTTTGATGTTGCAACACACAGTAACAAGGAAGGTTCACAATACTTAGCATTTGGGGTTTTGTTTTGCTTACACACATTCACTGTGTGAAGTAATAAGCACTTAGCTCACAGCAGGATGCAAAAATACTCATACAAAATAAAGAGGACTTCCAGCAAAAGTCCTTGCCTCCTATCAAAATTAAAAGATCAGTAAGTTGAAGACTGGATACTTTACTTTACAAGTGACAGTTTCAAGTATATTGCGAGTAGTAGATTTAAGTTTATATTTCTCTTTTCAAAAGATTTGGGCTAGAAAGGTGCAATTGAACTACTATTTGATATTCACTCCTACCACAGAACTCCACTGGATTCTGGCATACACTGATAACGCAGAAAGAACATATCCACTTTGAAAAATCTAAGGCTTCAAAATCTAATTGCCGAGGTCATAGTTTCCTTCCCTATCTGCTGCCATGCTAGTCACTTCAAAAGCCTTCAGGATGGTTGTGTAACAGTACTAGATGTCACCTTTACACAGATTTCCACAAAATACATTCTGCATATCTTCCAGGTGACATACTGAATATCTTTCTTGCACATAATTTCTGGAAACATGGAAGAGAAAAAGAAATACTTGGAACAAAGAAATCACTGCTAAATGATGAACTGACAGTTTAAGAAAAGAATTGTGGATACTGCTTCATGGTCATTAAAAGGCATTAAACAAGGATCATAAAAATCACAGAACTGTTAAGGTTGGAAGGGGTCTCTGGACATCAACAAGTCCTACTCCCCTGACAAGGCAGATTACACAAGAATGTGTCCAGGTGGATTTTGAATGTCTCCAGAGACGGAGACTCCACAACCTCCCTTGGCAGCCTGTTCTAGTGCTCTACCACCCTCAATGTAAAGAGGTTCTTCCTCATGTTGAGGTGAAACTTCTTGTGTTTTAGTTTATGGCCATCAGTCCTTTCACTGGGCACCACTGAAAAGAGTCTGGCATCCTCTTGACACCCACCTTTGAAATATTTACATATTGATGAAATCTCCTCTCAGTCTTCTCTTCTCTAGACTGAACACCCCCAGTTTCCACAGTTTCTCTCCGTAAGAGATGCTCCAGATCCATTATCATCTCTGTGGCCTCTGCTGGACCACTCCAGTAGCTCCTTGTCTTTCCTGTACTGAGAAGTACCAAAGTGGACACGGCACTCCATATATGGCCTCACTAGGGCAGAGAAGATAGAGGAGGATGATCACCTCCCTTGAACTGCTGGCCACACACTTCTCCATGCACCCCAGGACCTCACTGGCCTTCCTTTATGGCTCCTTTATGGCCCTGGCTGCAGGGACACACTCCTGGGCCATTGCCAACTTGTCGTCCACCAAGACCCCCAGGTCTTTCTCTGCAGAGCTGTTCTCTGGTGGATCAGCCCCCAGCCCATCCTGGTACTTGGGGTTATTCTTCCCGAGGTGCAAGACCCTGCATTTGCCCTTGCTGAATCTCATTAGGTTTCTTTCTGCCCAGCTCTCCAGCCTATCAAGACCCCACTGAATAGCAGCACAGCCTTCAGCTTCATCAGACACTCGCTCCAGTTTTGTACCATCAGCATGATGATACATAAGGGTACATTCTATCTCTTTGTTCAGGTTGTTGATAAACACCTCGAGTAAGACTTGACCCAGTACTGATCCACGTGGGAAGTTACAAGGAAGTGAAAGATACAGAAATTTCAAACTATGTGTTACCCTTGCTACATAGCTAGCATATACTTCCCTGCCACTCTACTTCTCCCATAAATTCTTTCCAGTGCTGTACCCCTCTACTACTACCTTAGTTGTAGTCAGAAGTGATGATAAAAAAACCCAAAACTTCCAATAGAACAATCTGAATTCAAAGCTCTAATACTGTATTTTTAAAGCAGAATTTAAAGAAAGGTCCAATAAAAAGTTCTTAAACATTAATAATTCATATATGTATTTAACTATTTCTCCTTTTCACAAAATCCAAGACAGACATGTGTTGCTCAGTGTTGCAAAACAGAAAAGGAAGAATAGAACCCTGGGGAATTAACACTTAATTATGACAATAACAAAAATTTGAAATAAATCTCCTTTGTCTTTAACATAAATATGCATAAAGTATTGTTCATGTGAGGTCTACAGAATTAATTTTTTCCTTGGTGTTAACCTCAGAAGCTAGTTGGAACAGAAAACAGAGAAGAACAAGCAAAACAAAAATGCAAGGAACACTTGAGATGAAAAAGTACCTCTGAGATTACTCAAGCCTTCATTTAACCTGTGAACTACTTTAGGAACCAAATAATGTACATGGTTTTGGGGAGGTAGAAGTGTTACATTACATGGTCTGATTTTTCATGATGAAAGCATACACTGAAAGGTGGAACTCCCTGCTTTGTTTGCCAGATACACGTATGATGAGAAAAAGAGGGAGAGCCCCTAGAATAATGTTCTAGTACAGGAAGATATTTTGTCCGTCTGGGAACCGGTGATTCAGAACCAAGATCTGTCATCCAGAAAGTAAAACGACTTAACTGAAAATACACTCTAAATAAAGCTTTTTAGTAGCTTCAAAATTCAATGATGAATATTGCTCGGAATAGCAAATAGTATCCTGTCGGAGAACAATTATTTTTCCATGTGTGGAGATAGAATCATCCAAGGTTTCAGGGTGTTTTCCACACAATACTAAATTTTCGATGCACTGAAAGCAGACAAAGAAAGAGAGCTGGAATATTAAGAGCTGTAAGCTTATTTATTTAAAAAAAAATGTAGTGCATTTTCACTATTATTAATGAAAATTGAAAGATCATAAGAGAACCAATGTCAACTTAGAGAACTACAAAAACTGTAACACCAGTTTCCTTTAAACTTTTCCATATTGCACATCAAAAAAATATCCCCATATTCCCTAATATCAAGTTCTGTTTCTAAATGATTCTTACGGTTCAAGTAGATCAAAGCAGAAGACAATTCAAGGACTCAGTATGAACAAAATATAAGATATTATTAATCTTCTAAAGGAAAACAAACAGCATTATCTATTTTGCTGCTGTCAAATGTCAAAGGTGAGGGGGCAAAAGGGGGTGGGTTTTATTAAGGTGATTTTTTTATTGTTACCATTGTGTCATTGTTTGTTCCTCTTTTTTAATATATATATATATATAAGTAAAAAATCATTGCTTCCTTTTTCTAAATTTTTGACTGAAAGTCTCTTGATTCAAAAAATACAGCAAGTGGAGAAGGAGTTTTGATTTTCTACCCCAGGAAGTTTCCCATCTTCCCTGGAAAGTATTGTTCTAACCTGGGACAACAGGCCATCAGTGGTAAGGACAAAAACTTGCTGTATGGCTGCGCTCTCTTTTACAGTCCATTCAGGTCAGCTTAAGAGTCGCAGTTTAACTCACTACATTATCAAGAATTCATTTTTGGACTACTAGCACAACAGCTGAGTTATATCCTCATCCCCTATACACAGAAAAAAATTTTCACAGTTTTTTCTTTAAGTGGAGCATATGCTTAATACACAGGCTCAGACATAACCAGTATATTGATTAAGGTTTCTCACAAAACACAAAAGGCACCAACGTTTATTTTCTCCTACTTACATTGCATTTTGTGAAGAACACAGGAAAAAAGAAACTAGCTAAGTTGCTTACTAAGTGAAATTAAAAGAGCCTTCCATACAGACCAAAGGTGCAGGATTGAGGTGGTTTTTTCCACTCCATGGTGCAGGACTCATCTTGCAAGTACTCATACTCTTCTCAATACTAAAACCTATTGCAGGCAACCCACTGAACTGCAGAAATTGTGTCACCCAAATCCTATTGCATCTCAGTGCTGTGACAGAACAGACCTTCAAATGCTGTGCTACCACTGTGCCCTTAACTCTGATCTGAAAAGAACCATGTGAGGAAGAATTGTTTCATCCTTCCTAGACAGTAAGGCTGCAGGTAATATCTGCAGTGTTATTTTTGCTTCAACAGCAGTCTTCAAATACATCCATGTTGTGAACATTCATGACTCTCGAAAAACAGGGAATGCAACAGCAACTGGTTTGGTTTAGCCAGTAGATTTTCC
Source organism: Serilophus lunatus (assembly GCA_013399895.1). Taxonomy (NCBI): domain Eukaryota; kingdom Metazoa; phylum Chordata; class Aves; order Passeriformes; family Eurylaimidae; genus Serilophus; species Serilophus lunatus. Next base: position 41,130 of record VXBA01006226.1, on the reverse strand, counting down.
TTTAGAACAACGCTGGCTACTTTTGGAAAGGAGAGTATAGAAAACAGAGGAGGCCAGTTCCCTTTGTTCTACTACATTTTGTTAAATAATTTTGAATGATAGTAGAAAAGTCAAATGTAATTTTCTGGTTGTTTTCCCCTCCCTTAATCTTTATCTCCTTCCCCTTCCTGAATGGTGTGCACACAAATTTCTCTCGCTCTTTGCATTCTTACTTCCACCTTAAACCACTTTTAAGTGGAGGCACAGATTCAGATTTTCAATCACACACATTAATATGGAGCTTTCCGGCAAGATTCTACTCTTAATATAGCACTTGTCACGTACCAGAAATTTTATTTTATGTATTGTAGTGGTTTAACCCGGGCTGAGGGCCAGGGGCCCACTACAGCCACCTTCTCACTCCCCCTTGCCCAACTATAGAGGAGAGAGAGAATATAACAGGCGGTTTTGCTATTCATGATAACAACTACAGCAGATTCCTTCTTAATCACCGTCAACATGCAATATGAAGGAGAATTGTTCAAGGATACCAGTGTCCCTTAAACAGTATCAGAGCTTCTTTTTCAGATTATGTAGCTATTAGCTATTATGTTTTATATTGACATGTAAAACATAATTCAGTATTTATAGGGAAAATGGTGGCTCATATACCGCAAAGAACAGTTTTCTGCAGTTCAGAAAGGTTCCTCGATGGATCTAACAGATAATACAGGTCACACGACAGCACACATTTGAAAGAGAGGGTTTATCTTGACTAGAAATTCAAGACTGAGTTTATAAGTTCACCAAATGAGAAAAAATAGTCTCCTTTGCATATCATGTTCACAACACTTTAAGAATGACACAACATATAGCAAATGAAAAGAACAGTCTTGTGGCAGAACCTCCTTTATACATTCCTCTAAGAGGCTGAAAATTCTTAAAGCATACAAACATCCTGAAAAAAAATCAAAAAGTTTCAATAATAAATAAAAAGGTTATACAGACCTTGCCATAAGGAGTGTCAACATATTTTTCTGTTCTTCCTTCCAAGATATCCGGATCATCCAGGCCAGTTCCACCGATAATTCCAATCTTACACAGGAAGTACATATTAATCCTCTTGCAATTGACATTTAATGGCATATGCCTGAAAAACTAACCAGGTAGCTACAAAATGTGTTTTCTGCTTGAGATGGGGCTAGACTACAGATCAACAAAACATAATATGCCCTGCCCTGCTTTGTGGAATGGAAATTTCTAGTAACTGATTTTAAACAACTGTATTTAACTTGTCAGCTTCTGATCCTATGATTCTCCTTCTTGAAATAACAAGTAAAAACAAAAAAAAGCTGTGGAACAAATGCACAAAGATGTGCCAACTCAAAATTTATTTCCAATACAAAAATGAAGCACGTTATTTTGGAATGCCTCCAATAAGTGAGAAACATGTAGAAAGCACACTAGAACAAAGGCTTTTTGTTTATATGGAGAAAAACAGTCTTACATGTAATCACCACACTGAATACCAGGCTGCTGTGATTTTAAGTCCAGATGGAAATTAAGCACAATGCAGCTCAAACCCCTTCTCTCTCCCCCTCATCCTGGTGAAATGGGGAAGAGAATCAAAGTAAAACTTGTATGTTGAAATAACAACAGTTTAGTAGTTGAAAATACAGTAAAATACAATAATAATACTAAATTATAGTAATCACGATAACAAAAGGAGAAAAACAGCTGATGCACAATGCAACTGCCCACTACCCACTGACTGACGTCAGACATACTTGCTGAACCCAGACTGACCCCCTCTTCTGGGTGACTCCCCTCAGTTTATACACTGGGTTGTGGAATATCCCTTTGGTCAGATCAGGTCACCTGTAGCACCCATACTCCCTCCAAGTTTCTTGTGTGTACTTCCTCAATGACAGACCATGAGATAAGAAAAAAAATTCCTAAATATAGGATAAATATGACTTATCAAAAATCAAAATACGAGTGTGTTATGAACACCATTCTCACTCTAATTCCAAAACACAACATTGTAACAGCTACTGAGAAGAAATTAACTCTACCCTAACTGAAACCAGGAGACAAGCATTATTATACAGTATTATATACCCAAAATAATGAAAACCTTATTGAAAAAAATTAGGGTTTTTTACTTGTTGACTTGACAAAATCTAAGAAGCTCCCCAACTAAAATCTCTGTTGTGCCTTGATACAATTTATAGTCAAAAAGCATGAAGTGACTCACAATTACCACCTATCTGTCATTCTTCAGTAATCACCAATTTCTTGTTCATCTGTTCTAGTTCTTTTGTAAAAAAGGGGGGGGGAGGGGAAAGGCCAATTTGAAACACATATTCTCACTTAGACTCTAAGTTTGCCTGTGATTTCATATTCCAGCTAAAGAAAACTGCATGAGAATTTTCTTGTTTCTAGTTCATTGTTGCAAAGTTGTCTTTGTCTCTCTAGGGACAATTCAATTTTCAATCAAGCCAAGTTCTCTTGAGTTCAGAACACTTGTAGCTCTTTGGATAAAATGGGTACTGTCAAGCTCTTCACAACTGAAAGCTAAGTAATGTTTTTTAAAAATGAGCTCATTATTTATCACATGCTGAGAAAATGCCAGTGGTTTTCTATTCTGCAATGACTGGCTGTTGCAAAGTCGAAAAAATCATGTTATAACTGATTTCTTTATCAGAGAAAAACAAAATTTGAACCATTCTGACATAAGTTGTTACCATGAGGACTGAAAATTTCCCAAGTAAAACCTCCAGACACCAACATACAACATTCCTGCTTCCACAACACACAGAAAACTGCCTCTATCTTTTTCTTTTGCATTCATAGAGACACCATTTGGTCAACCACTGTACTTGTTGGCTCATTAAGCATGTCTTTTCAACAAGCAGGCACTCTGAGGTCTCCATGATACATCAAATACTTCTCCAAGAAAGCTTTCCACACCAGGCGGTGTAAATCCTCATACGATGAGGTAGTTTTAACAGATCTACTTCCTTTTTCTATCCCCTGTGGAGCATGAGGAGTAGTGCAAAGGAAAAACCCCACGACACCAATCCTGACCTCACACAAGCATTAGGGAAGACCTACATCATTGTCTGCAGTAGTACTGATGGTCTGTTTCCACATTATAGTCATCTTGTTTAGTTATCATGAGAAGTGAGACTGTTAGATTTCTCATGAAAATCCTATATAGACTGTAGGATGAATATCATATGGCCTTAAGAATTGCGGAAGGTGTGCAACAGGAAAAATCATAAAACTCAAAATCAACAAAAGATCATCTTTAACACTGTTAACAGGACAAAAATGCTGATGGGTTTTGTTGTTGTTGTTAGGTTTTGTGGTTTTTTTTGTTGTTTTTTTCTTTTTTTACCTAGAGAAAAAAAAGGTTCCTTCAGTAAATTAAGTAGTTTTAGCTTGGTATAATACTTGTTTTACTAGTGCCCTACGACTTATGATTAAGAATATTCAAAATGGAATGCTTACCTTCCTAAACTTTTACATCTGGCAAAGAGAACGTTGTTGAGACTGAGGAAACCAGTGCAATGCTGGAAATACCAGCTGCAGATACATGATATGAAAGCTGTTCTGGAACTGCAATGCTTTATTGTCATTATGAACACACAGATCCATCACTGTAACAGAATGTTCCTGTATCAGAAAGCAGCACACCTCATCTGAGGCAGTACAGGCCTGGTGCAATTGCTCTCCAATTTGCTCTTGGGCTCACTATTCCTGCTGCTGCAGCTGCATCAGTTTGTGGTTGTGCTGCAACATTCAGTTCCTGAGCAGGCTTTTCTGTCCATGCTGCCAGAAATAGCAGCAGTGCAATGAGCTTTCTCCTGGGTGGAGAAATCACTGCACAGAAGGTGAGCTGGATTATGTTGGTTTTGCTTCTGCCTTCTCCCTTACTGCAAAACACCTCAGTCTGGTCAACCCTCAGGCCACCTGAGGCAGCATTGGCTAGAAAAACTCTAGGCTGACTCCTAATTCACTGGAGAGCCACGGAATGGCAGACAGGACTTGATCCAGGGATAACAGCCTCACCTTTCCTTTTAAGCCAGAGACAGTCACATCTAGGAATGAACTTGAGAATGGAAAGACTGTATGCTCCATTCCAGACATTGTACACTACAAAGGGACACAAAGGACGTGACTTGTAAAAATTAATGGAGGCTGCACCCAAAGATATCTGGAATGAAATCTAAAGTGGTATTGCAGTAAACTGAGATATGAATTATTTACTAATGGTCATCTCAAACATTGGATGAAGAGAAACAAAAGTGAAACCTAATAAAAAGTTATCACACCAGTAACTACAAAATCAAAAGCACCCCTCTGTGGGAGTCCAAGTATCAACCAGACTGAAGTTTCTTCATCTTCATCTTCTTCCCCAAGTAGGTTTAAACACAAAGCCTAGAAGTATCAGTGCAATAACAACCTACACTTGTCCATCTGAGGGTCTCTGGTTGTCACAAGGACTCATAGGTGATCATGAAAACATTCAACATTGATGAATCCTTCTGTATTTCTCTTTTCTGTTTTGGGGATACCAAAAAGCGGAAGAGGACAGCATTACGAAGACTTTTGCTTAGAAGCAGATAAACATCACACTGCATACAATTTACGGATAAGAGAATAAGCCTGTAAATTGAAGAGAGTTTGTAGCTGTTTGCTACACACCAGAACAACTAGGTGAATAACTCCACTTCAGAAGAATAATTCGTAGTTTGTCAAAACACAGACCCGGGGTTTCAGCCTGACAGCAAGCCAGCTCCCCCTGGTACCACCACCCCTCTGAGCCGCTTTCCAAACACATAAGAACGGACAACTCTTAGAGGAGAACTTTGGCACTGCTCAGTCCCGCTGCAGCTTCGGGCTCCGTGCACATTTACACACACAGCCAGCCCACAGATACAAATCCGCCACAGTCACTCTCACTGGCAAACTCAACACACCGCAGTCGGGTCCGCCACCCAGAAAAGTAAGAGGCCTCTGGATACCACTAAAAAGAAGGAAAAAAGTTGAAACCCCGTCTCTTCCGGGACGGCAGAGGCGCCCCCTCGCTTCCGGGTCTGCTGCCAGGGAAGGCGTGGGTGGAAGGTGGGAAGGCGGCAGGGAGCGGGGAGGGAGTCGGGGAAGGACAGGAGGCAGCGCTTCCGGCCACGCACTCGGGAGAGCTGGGAGAGCAGCGGCGGGTCGCGCGCCACCCAGCTCCCGCAGCCGCCCCGAGGCTGGGGCGAGGAGGCGGAAGGCGGGGAGCGATTGCAGGCCACGGTGGCCACCGCCTCCTCCGCCCTGAGAGCGGCGGGGCGGAGACGCGCTTACCTTCACGGGCACCGGGGCGGCGGCACCGGCCATGTTGGCGAGAGGGCGGTGCAGTGCCGGGGGCGGGCGGGCGGACGGGCGGTGCCGGCGGCGGGGCGGGGCGGCCGCTACCTGTCGCCGCTGGGGGGCAGCAGCGGCCCGCGCGCGGGCGGGAGCGGGAAGCAGGGTCATGGAGTGGTCGCGATTTCGGTGTCGGGTCAGCGGGACCGCGGGAATGCGCGGGCTGAGCAGCAGTCCGCCTTCCTGCTCAATCCTGCGACTCTGCCAGACTCCGCTGGAATCGGAGCGCTGCTGCCATTGATGTGATTGAAAGAATTTCTGTTTAAAGGTGCTAGAATGTGCCCAAGTTGCTAAGCAATGGTTCTGTCTCTCTGAAAACGTTGCTTTCAGAGGGTCCATACTTTAGTCAGACCTCCTTCCCAAATTCCTGGAGGCACAGCAGTTTATTCGACTTCCTCGCGGAATTAACGGTGGTCTTTTCAGTACCCAAAAATGGTTCAGAGAACAAACATGTACGATGTTTGGGGAAAAAAAATCTGAAGTACACGTATATAAAAAGTACATATGTTCAGCTCTTCAAACTAAACAGAACCTCAATGATACAAAAAGATAAACACTTTTATTAGAATTACAATTTTCTTATCTGTGGTATTTTTTTTGTTGTCATAAGTCCATATATTTAATCAGAACATTTGTTTTACCATAACACGATCCTACTTTTTGAGAAACATCAATAATTTTGATATGTTTATGTATTTTACTTCTATAGGTAGATATAGAATATAGATAGATATAGATGTAGAGCTTTCAAAAATATCCACTGTCTTTTTAGTTAGAAGAACTTGCTTGTAAAAGCGTTTCACATATTTTCTTTAAAGCAACTTTGTCTATTGGAGACACCTTAAAGTCACCTCAGCCACCCAAACATGCCGTTCTCGCATGCTACTCTGTGCAACCTGTGTGTTAAAAAAAATCATATATCTGCTGCTAAATAAAGACTCAGATTCATCACTGAACATCTGTCCTAGATTTTATCTGCTAAGATCCCTAGTCATTCTTTGTATAAAAAAAAATAAAATAAAAGATACTCCTGATAATTTGAGGGAGTAGCACTTAGTGCTGAACTTGTGCTCTCTATGCAGATTTAAACTCTATCCCTTGTCTTCAATGAATGTTAGAGATCTTCATACACTGACTGTTAGGATGTTTGTCACCAGGGCTGAAGCTTTCTCACTGCTGTTCAAAATGTAGACTGAGCTGATAAGAAATATACTTTGGAAAATCGTAGATTAATAAAGGGAGAAAGAGGACAGGACTGAAGTGACATGCTAACTTCTTCATGGTAAAGCTATAGTAATCTTGTTCAGTGTCTAGCCATAATTCTGCACTAAGTCTGAAATTTACAATATTTTTTCTCATTCTATTGAAGCTCTATATTTTAATTTTAGTGTACAGAAACTCCTAGTTTAATAATTCTTGACAATTCCTTCTTTTTAATTATATGTTTTTTCCTCTGTTGAATTGATTATAAAAAGCTTTGTCAGTTGAGTGGCAGTATTCATCTTTTACCACAACTATGTGCAATCTATTTGCTTTTTGAATATGAGAGCTCACTTTGCTTAAATACAGTGGAAGTACTCACTACTTAAACTGTCAGGGACCGTGAATTTAAAGAGTTGGTTCTTATTCCTGTTTAAAACATTCTGGCTGTTCCTGCGCTGTCTGTTCATGGGAACTAGGTACTGTAGCTGACCAGAAAGGAATCAGCTTTCCAGCTTCATACCTGTGGATTCTCAGATACATGTTTTGTAGGAATATTGCTCTGCATAACACTCTCCATATATCCACATTAAATCTGAACACAGAACAGCAAGCAGAAAAGCCTTGATTTATTAATGACATCGACACTTCAAGAAATGTTGAGATGGAAGCTGAAAAGAAGTTTTATTAAGTGGAGTTTCTGAAGATGACTAGTCTAAGCCAGTTTTGGCACAGTCCAGACAATGAATAGACAGCCTACACTCAGAATCAGAAAAGGAATTGAAAAACTGAAGTCTTGAAGTCAAACTAAGTACCTTTTTGCAAGTAAATTTCAATTTAGCAGTCTACTAGAAGGAAAACCTGTACCAATACAAAATTCACACTTCTTCAAGTGAGCAGTTTATCAACAATTAGTGAGTTCCCATTACTTATCTCATCTTGTGACATTAATCAGGCATACATGAATTTAAACCTTCAGAATTATTTAACTGATGAATGACATGTAAAAAGCAGTGTTTTATTAAATTAACCTTTTAAAATACTTTCATTTCTGTAGACCATATTCTTTGGGTATCTCAGTTTTGAATAAATTAAAATTCTGTGATAGGATTGAGAGGTGGAATCCAGTTCACTGACTGTTCATCCATAAGGTGTAAACAAAAAATTTTTAACACAGCATTTATCATTGTGAGAAGTCACCTTTCTACAGCAGCCATTTGAATTTGGAAGCAGGAACACCACCCCCAAAAAATCACAATGCTCAGGAAAACATAATGAACATACTTTCTTAAAAACACACTGATTAGAAGATTAATAGAGAGGTTGCAATTTCAGTTCACAATTCCATTTATGGCATTACAGAAAACTTTGAAATAAAGTGATAGCTTTGTGTTTCCCCAGAGATTGCACTTTTTACTTCACATTCTAAATGATGGAATGTAAATCCATTTATCTGAATAAAAATACTTTAGTGATGTTTCTGATGGTTTGCTTTTTCAAAAAGAAAATAAATGCACAATTATTTGGAATCTCTTTGCTTTAATTTCTCTGTATTTCAATTGGCTGTGTCTCATGGGCAGACATGCCATGTTTCTCTTCCTTAAGTCAGAATTATGTATAAAAACTAAGTCTTGTTTACACCTTACACCATTCAAAAATACAAAAGAACCCTTAGATGAAAATAAGTAGTTGACATATCAGATGCCTTTCAGACTTCTTATGACTCAAGAGAATTTTGATGAAAGTCCACGTTTAGTCAATGCCTGAAAACCCTGTCCTTAGAAGTCTGGGAAGACCTGACAATTTAAGTTTCCCGCAACTATCTTAATAGTTTTGGTCACATGCTTTACAGAGCTGAGAAATCTTGGTAAATTAATTAAAACACACTTGTTAGTGCAAGAAGCACTTTAATTACACAAACAGTATAGTATTTAGTTAAACACTGAAAGTAGTCCATAAGAAGATAATTCTTCACAGTGCAAACCAAAGGTAAGAGGTCTAATGTGGGCAGACAATTAGGATATAGTGACTCTTGAGTTTTAATACCTCTTCTGACATCATGTACTTCTATGCATTTCAATAACTTAAACTCTGTCCCTCATGTGAAGTCATGATCATGATGATAATCAACCTTAACTGCATTAAAGGGATGTTCAGATTAGCTAGAATGTGTTGTGGAAAAATGCTTTGAAGATGAAAAGAACTGTTTCAAGATAAAAGGTCTTGTTTTTATTACAACAAAAGCAGCTGTAATGAAAAAAACAGCGATGTGTACATGTAGCTGAGCTTAGAATTGCTTTTGCTACTGTTACTTCAAAGAAACAGTGTTTCCATGGTAGAAGGGAAAATAAAGCCTCAGTCTTACTCCAGTTTACCTTCTGCATTCATTCATGCCAATCTCAGTGTCATGAGTCCCCATTATGCTATACTGCTTGTAAACCTTGCTGTTTCTGCCCTACAAATTCAAATAATTTCTTTCAATAGTGATGGGATATTACAAACATGTTCAAAGAAGAGGATCTTCTGTATTCTTCTGCGTCAGCCAATATTTGGTGCAAAAAGGAAGCTCACATTCATCATATGTTCTTACCATGAAACTAGCTTTCTCTTCTACATTCCATGCTAATTTCATCTTTTCTTCTGTACATTGGAAAAAATTTGTTGGGTCCTGTCCCCAGAGTAATGATTTAAGATTTCAGTTCGCCTTGAAGAAAAATTAGTGTCTGTGTTCTGTGTTAGGACAAATAATTATTAAGCATATTATAAATTTCAAGGCTACTGTATGTAAGCATCCAAGGGCCACATTCAGGAATATTTAAAAATCAAATTTCCCAATTTGTTATTATTATTCGCTACCTAGATTTTATTGTTTCTACAGATGTCTTGTGGAGCAGAGAGGTTTGTGAACCCTCAAAAGCTTGTCAGCAAAAGGCTAACCAAGGAAGTTCAAAAAACCTTTATCAATAGCTGAAGATGTCTGTCTTCACATTGATTTTGCTGTGGCACAGTAACATTTTATATTGATCCATCCATTTACAAAATGGACCGTTGTTTTTCCTTAATTCGAAACAAGTGTAAGTATCTTGAAGGGAGCACCAGAAATTTCTCTCTCTAGCATGTTTTTTTTCCTCAGGAAGGAACCATCAAGAAGACGACCTCATCAGCTTCAAAACTGTTGCCTTGAGCACTGAACAGTCTTAATACAGTGAAGACTGCACAGTCTGCAGACAGAGCAACTCTGCCAATTTCAGGTGAAAGAGAAGAATTATTCAGCTTACAGATAATTTACTGATATAATAATCTGGAAAGCTTCCATGCAAAGAGAGATCAGATATATAAAATCTGCAGCATAAGATAGTGAGATCTATGAAGTTAACATTTGATGCTGCTGACATTGGTTCAGAAAATAAAATCTATACAGCAATTATGTAGTCATAAGTCATCCTTTTCTTACCAATTGTAATGTGTGGACTCAAAGTGCCCGTTGTCTCCAGTGATGCCACAGAGATAAAGGAATGTCAGATTATGGAGGAAATGTTTACAGAATATAAACATTATTTTAATTAATAGCTGCATTGGTCTGCTAGTGCTAAGATGTGTGGGTTTCTCCCCAGTAGTGCACTCATACTAGTTAATTCATTTTTGTGTGTAAAAAACATGAGTGCATCTGTATCATTTGTGCACAGATGTTCTTATAAAATTAATCTAGGTAGCTGGAGTAAAAACCTGCCTCCTCATGTTGCTCTGGAACTTGCTCATCTACCAGACACTTCTACTTCCAGCATTTTTTCTAATAGACATATTAGCTTAGGTCTACATCCATCACACAAGTATTAAAAAAGAAAGAATGAAAGAGACTGCGATAAATTTTTCATTGGTTTATGCTGAGTTGTAGTTTTTCAAACTCTGGACTCTGTTTAGCTATAACCCATCTTTGATTGCAGCCTGACTTCAGGTGCCTTCCTTATCTCTGCTCAGGCATCACTTCTCCATGACTTTTATGACTACAGGTTACGTCCTGGTGATTGTAGACTGCACTACAGGGTACTGGCACAGGAGGCACAGTGACTCAGAGACATGTGAAACAGAGTGCCTGCCCTCTTCCTCGTTGCCATGGGCATGCAGGTACCTGCTGCTGGCCTAATGCTTCCTTCAGTTGCTCATGCCACACAGCCTTACTCTTAATGGTAAGTAGCAGAAACAGGCTGGGTCTTCACCTTGTTCATGCCTCAGTCTGCTCCCATGGTTCAAAGTACCATTTCTCTGTAGTTAGATCACTGGTCCACTGGGTCCTGTGTGTAGATGAATGCTCACTTAGTAACAGTTTAACCAATTTTTTTGAGATGTGCTGGTGCTTCTAGCCAACATCTGCTATATAAAACCCATATTGGTCTTTCGTATGAGTCCATTGCAAGTACAGTTTATGTCCTTCAGCAATGTGTTTTAACTCTAGCAGCAGAATAACTCCTTTTTATTGTGTGGATAGGTTCTTTGTAAATGCAGCCTGTGTGGCAATATTGGTTAAACCTTGGTGCATGTGTCATCTTAAAGCTCATCATCCAGCTTTAAATAGCAATTAAAAATTAGTTCCACCCATGTTAAATGAAAACAATGAGTTTTATATATCTTGTTTATTCTGCCATCTTTCAAAATAATACAGAAGGCTTGAGATAAGAAGGTGACAACTTAAAAAAGTTTCTTTCAGTAACTGTTGTAAAATATTTAGAATGAAGCTAAAGATGTATTTAAAAGTCTATACCTAGTATTTTAGTTGATCTAATCTATCGTGACTACCACAATGTCATAAGACAAGTAAAATAAGTCTCATAAATCAGAGAACACGTAACTTTTGAGCTTAGTAAAGGGACAGTGCTTTGAACAAAGGCTTCATGTCTGCTGGTATGCATTATGTACATGGTGTTCATGATATTATAGTTGAGAAACATGCAATATTTTTAAAATGCTTCTCCTAACAACATGAAAATGAGAGAGCAAAACTACTTATGTAAAATAGACTAAATCTTGTTTAAAATAAAAGGTGTCAGGTTGTCAAAATACTGAAAACCTCAGCTTCTTCTTGGGTCTCTGAACAGGTGATCTGTTAATTGGGAGAGCTCCAAACCCTGTAATGACATTGAAGTATCCTGAGTGTCAAAAGATACTTGTGTAACTTCTATGTTGTCCCTGCTACAGTGTGAGTCATTTGGCAAACCTGAGCAGGAGAGGCATGCTATCACAGCAATTAGTTCTGCCATGGTCACACCTGCAAAGAGAAAGGAAACAATTTCCCAAAAATCCTTTTAAAGAGGATTCTCTGTGTTTCATCAAATACAGGCTGCACTCTGAGACATCACTGCCCAGGTGTCTGAGTCTCATGCAATTCAAGGCACAAGGAAAACATCCAGATTGTAAAGGGAATCTCCACATTAGGGAAACTTTCCTGCTTGGCCACCCAGGAGCCACTCTGGGAATTACTCTTGCACCACCTCAGCTGGGGCTGAAGCCCCTTCACAGCTACACACTCATGCTCACAAGGTCAGACCAAGTTTCCTTTACCAGCTCAACCCCGGGTTTCTCATACCAGAGTCTTAGGCGTCCAGACCTTTAAAATAATTTAATCATGGTGCAATAACTAAATAACAAAATAACAACCTGAGCTGGAGACTCCAATGAGGCATTCTGAACAAATGAACCCCTAGGCTTTTATACCCTCACAGTCTAAGCAGGCAAAAATCTGGGGGTCATGGGCTCTTGCTGCGTATCTCAGTGTCCGGTCACCTGTCTGGGCCACAGGTCTCCAGGCACTTTGTAATGTAAAGGGTCTGCAGGTCACGGGCTCCTGCCCTGCCAGAACTCAACCTGTGCAGCTCCCACTGCAGCTGCACAGCAAGCAACCAGAGCTAAATGTCTTCTTTATCATCCTTAAAATGCTCATGCGATGGATAGGGTTTTTAGCAGCTGAAATTTTATCAATGAAGGAAAGTCTATCTAATTTCCACTATTTGCCTTTGGGCAAGTTTTAAGAGACAGCGATAAGGTAAAAATTGTTGTTGTGAGATCAACATCCTTTGCTGCTGTTTTTTACCTGCTGAATTAAGTTGAGCATGATTAACAAGAGTGGTACTGTGTAGGCTGTCTCTCTTCTGCAACTACGCCATGCTGTTGCCACCTGTGTTTTTTAAAAGGAAAAATCTTTAGTGTAGACAAGCAGAAGTGCTCTTAATTTTTATAAAGAAAATTTGTACATATTTCACATTTTGCAACAATTAGACAGGACCCTGTTTCACAACACCCTTCTCATTCCCTGTAACTCTCTGGGCAAATTATTAGCTCTTGAGATCTCAGCATCATTAAGATGGTCTCTGCTCTAAAGAGGTTACTGTTTATGCCTGTATGTTTATACTGCTTATGCATTCCAAACAGGAAGAGAGCTCAGATCAAAGACAGAGCAGTACAGCCTAAGAGACCACATGGTTGAAGAGCATTTCTTGGCAGTTCTGAAACACAGTGTGCCAATGTGTATTAATTTAGGTAGGAGCTAAAAGACAAAAATATTTTTGGAGAACGCATTATGGAGCTAGGGTATCTCAGCAGCTTAATGAAGTCACATCTATAGAAACAATTCTCAGTGCTCTATTTAAAAAATTCTTGAAGTCAGTGCCTGTAGTGGGCCTCTTAGGAAACTATTTTCAAGAAGTGTGTAGGAAAACTTCTTACATTACAGCAGATTAAAGGATCCCATGTCTCATTTGGATTGCGGAAAGGAAGGAGGACTGGGAGAATAAAGAAAGATCGGCAGAAAAACAAAGTAAATGTAAATTGATGTGTGAGCAGGCAGAACATGGTGCTGTCCTGTGTGGATGTTCATATGTGGTGCTTACTCTTGTTGTGAAAAAGACACAATTTTAAATGGCAGAAGGAGGGGATTTCAAAATCTCTTGGCAAAAAGAATCTGATGCACTGTGGACAAAATAACTTAAAACTCATCTCAAAGCCAGCAGTAAGTGCTCCTTTATCTCTGCTATTATTAATTGCTGAGTCACAGACTTTTGAGTGAAGTTAGCCTAATAATAATAGCTTGTTATATAAGACAAAAGATAATGGCTAGGGAAGGGAAGAAAAATAAGTGACAAATTAGAATACAAAACTAATGTGACAAGCTACTTTTACTTGATTATCTAACTTATTTTTCAGCTGATATTTCATGTTAGGGGAATCTCCATTTCATTATATCTCTAAGTCAGTAAGAAATTGAAAAGAAAGCAAAATACTCGTTGTGAATTGATGCTCTGCATTGTATATGCGCTGATGTCTTTGGCTACACCAGAAAAAGACAAAACCTATGGAAACAGATTGTGTGCTGGTTTGCATAAAGGAATCTTTGCACCATGTACAATTAGAGAAAAGAAATAAGCTTGTGATACTTACAGACAAATTTAGCCATTTAATAGCTTTCAGCCTTTACAGTTCCTCTATGAAGTAGAGCAAGGAGGCAGATGATAGAAAAGTTTTAAGTATTGCTTCACATAGTTATTTTAGAGGATTTTCCTGGGGACAACTGGACACAATTGACCATTATGCCTTTGTTTGTCTGTACCGTGTTTTCTCACCTCCTCCCAATAATTTTTGATACTACTGTCCAGTGCCATTCCAAACCGAGAGAGGGAAGTCTCAAAGACATTGGTTCCTTTGCAACATTTGAAAACATGTAGCTAGGCAGAATAGAGAGAGACAGTTAATACATGCATCTTTCCACCGGCTTCTTCCAAATGGAAAGGTTAAAACACAGTCTTTTATTGCCAAATAGAAAGTGCTTCTGAAATGTAATACTCAGATGGCCACTTTATTTTCAGTTAAATTCTGGCCAAAGAAGCAAGTGGGTACCAACATATACTTTCAAAATTCATCAGTAAGTGTGCAATTGAGCGAAAAGACATTAAGTTGGAATATGCAGCAGTATTCGTATGCTCATCATTAAAAATAGGGATAGCTGCTTAAAGAGGCTGCTTTTTTGTCAGGTACAGTTTTAAAGAAATGCTTCCAGTCCAAATTTTCTTTACCCTTTCTGAACAGTGGTAAACCTTTTCATCTCTGCAGGATGTAATGACTGGATAACATGAAGTAAAATAGAAAGTCTGGAAAATTCCTTTTGAATTGAATCACAACTAAGAGGAAGGAAAATATCTTTGGGCACAAGGAGGGCAGATTTACCACATTTTTTTTTTATTTTCTAATAGCACATTTTATTACTTTTTGTAATTTTTTCCCCCATTTTCAATGTAAAACTGAGATCATATATTCCTATATTCATAGAATCATTTATGTTGGAAAAGACCTTTGAGATCATCAAGTCCAACTATCATCCCAGCACCACCACTAGGATCACCATTAAACTGTTCTCATTCTCCTTTTTTTCAAGACTTCTGTTTTACCCATCTCTTTCTGTCTTTCCAATTTGCCTCATGAATTCTTCCACATTTATTTGAGGGTTCTGGAAAAAAAAATAAAAAGAGAAAACTAAAACCACAAACAACAAACAAAAAACAATGAAACAAACAAAGGAAATTAAAAGCAAAAGAAAATTAGAAAAAAATTAAGTCTTCTTGTAAATATTTGATGTCACTATGCCTTACTTTGAATTCCAACATTTTAGCAAATACATATGTGCAACAATCTTTTACCAAGAAATTAGTGGAATAAATTTCAGTTTGGACTGTTCTTGTAACATTGTTTTTCTGTATTAATACTGTGTGGATATTTGATCATATTGACACCAGATAAAATACTTGCTGCCTGACAAACTTGCAGCGTATTTACTGAACAATCATTTGACTGACTCTTCCAACTTGAGAAATGTTTCTTATTACTGCAGAGCCACTTTTCTGACTAGTTGAAGAAATGTAACTGATATCACATTTAAATGTTCTGTCTGTCCCTCCAATTAGCTATCAGCTGTATCACAAAATTACGATATCATGCAAAATAGAATGTATCATTGCTATTTTTCTAATTAATTAATATTTCCTTATAGTAAAATATGAGAAAATATTATTATTCATTGATGTGTGTAAAAACATGTTACTTTGTGAATGAGCAGAAAAACAGTTCTTAAGGAAAGCTTTTATAAGGAAAACTGTCCCTTAAAATGAAATTGACTCAAATATTGTATTTTGTTATTTCAGTGTGGTTTTGTTTTGTTTTGTTTTTTGTTTTTTACTTTTACTCAAGACAGCACTCATCAGGCTTTTAAGAACATCAACAAAAAAAAAGATCTGACGATGAGGCCTTTTCTTAACATTTAAAATGAGGCTTTCTCTAGTCAAGATATTTGTTTTAGGAGTAGTTAAAAACACTGCCAAATTTGTCTTGTATCTATATAGCAAATAAACTCAATCATTTTTGGTTTGTTATATTAGATCAATTCTTTTAGAGAATGGCTTAAGTTAATCATGGAAAACGGCAAAATTCCAGGGAAATCTGAAGGTAATTGCTGGGCAAAATGGCTGGTTATAACATAGAACACTATTAATGTAAGTAGTTAATTGATTCGCAACTTATCCATTGGTTAAAGCTAAGATTTTAGAAGTTTAGATAGGAGAGCCTAATGCCTAGATCTAGCTGGTGGGTAGTTGTAAGGAAGTTGGATATATGTTTTGCAAAATAAAACACAAAATCATTCAGTATTAGTAAACCCTAAATGAATCTCACAGTTAAATACAGCATAATAATACCAATGTGAGAGTATTTCTTATGCTAGAATGGCAGTTTTTCAGACACAAAAACTATAAGTATAAATAATTTCTTATTTATTCAAACAAATATAGCACATAACTGTAATTCATTTAAGAAGCATGATTAGACTATTAACATCTGCAGCTCAGTTCACATAAAAACTGAAAAGAATCAGGTTAGGGATAAATAATGCTTCATTAAGAGATAAATAATGCTTCTTAAAGCATGCTTCTGTCCCCATACAGTATAAATTCCACTGTAAAGATTTTTGGTAAAGAGGCTTCAGGCCACTTTATGTACTTTAGTACATGATTTAGCCTCTTACATGTCTAATGGAGGTAAAGAGATCATTCTTAATAATAGAAAAGAGCAACAATATTAGGTGAAGCTTTTTGAACACAGTCCATCAACCGCTTTTAGAAGGGAAAGCTGGTGTGAAAAAGAAACACATTCTTTCACTTACGAACTGAAGATTTCTAACATTCAAGTGAAACTCATTACAAGAGGAATGACTAGCAAAATCATTCACAATCTGCTTCTCTAAATCCTGATAAATTCTGTAAGTTGGAAGTACTTTGTTCCAAAGAGTTTGACATGTTCATAGTATAAAACAGAATTGTCTTATATTTTATTCCATGAAAAAAATTAAAAATCACAAATTATTTCAGCTTTCCAATCTTTGGACACTGAGCTCAACCCATCACATTTGCTAAGCATCCATTACTAATATTCATTTTGGAATGTATTACTGAAAGAAAATCAGGACTCTTTGTGAATTTCTTAGATTTCATATCAAAAGCAGGAGATGAGAATATTAGTACTTCAAATTAGAAGATGAGTCACTCCTTCACTGACCTCTTATGCAGCATAAATTCCACATATATGCCTTACATTACTTTTGTTCAAGCCTAGTTACTGTAAAAATAATTCTCTTTGTGAAATTTCTGAAATACAAACAACTGGAAGATTCAGATGAGACGTGTTTTTTTCTGAAATACTGGGCACCTGTAAGGATTTTGAAAGAAATCTAGCACAGGAAATAACAAGCATAGGAAGTGAATTATTTTTTACTTGTTTGTTAGGATTATTGTTCTGTACAACTGAGTCCTCATGAGTATTAAATCCCCTTGACCTTTAAGCATGAAAGAAATCATGTTACTTTTAGCACTCCAGGTTGTCAGAGAATCAACCAGTCCCTGTTCAAATAATATATATGAATACAAAACTGAAGAAAAACTCCTAAATAACTACCCCCACTCCCCTTTCATTGAATATTAAAGGCTTGAACTTAGAATATACTCTGGTGAGTATATAATCATCATGGCTAGGCTTCACGAACGAAGATATGGGAAGGGCTCTACCCATGCTGGCTGCAAGCGCACTGGTGGCTAAAAAGGCCGATGCGGGACAGGCAAGTCCGGTTACAAAAAGCACAGTGGAAAGTCTCCTTAGGTGGTAGGGATGAGACACGGTTCTTTCTGCGTTGTCTTTTCTCCTCAAGACTGATTCTACGTGCATTCTCAAAGGACGCAGCAGCATTATGGATGGTGTGTCTCCATGTCTCTCAATTGGAGGCCAGAGTGGACCACTGTTGGCAGTCAATATGACCAACACTGAGATGTTGTTTCAGGGAATCCTTGTATCTCCTCTTTAAGGCTCCTCTGTTGCGGCAGCCGGTGGCGAGTTCACCATAGAGAACAATCTTAGGGAGGTGGTGATCCTCCATTTTGGAGACATGCCCTGCCCATTGCAACTGCGTCCTCAGCAGCATGGCCTCAATCCTGGTGACCTCTGCCTGTTCAAGGAGAGAAACATTAGTCACATAGTCAGACTTCAGGTGGGATTCCATCAATCCCAGCTGCCTTGCCAGTTTTTAACTGCTGTATGGCCTTAAGAGTCTCTCCCATAGCAGGAGCTGTATCCAGTTCATTTTTCACCAGTTGTTGTGTAATATGGTGAATTGCTGAGCCTTGGACTACACGTTTGGCACTGAAGTGGGTTTGGAAATGTNGTCTCAAAGTTTCTGTTGGAGCTTGCTACATGCAACACGAAAGGCTGCTTTTCTTACATGGCAAGATGGCTGAGCGAGGTGTGCTTGGTGAGCAGTTCTTTTCTTTGACAACAAATCCTGGATCTCTTGATTGTTTTCATTGAACTAGTCTTTGTTTTTCTTGGAGGAGAACCCTAAGGATTCTTCAGAAGACTGGAGGATGCTATTTTTAATATGTTGCCAAAGCGCTTCAGGAGAGGGATCTATGCAACTGTCTTCCAGTCTAGCTTGAAGGTTTACCTGGAAGCTATCTCTCACTGAGGCTGTTTGAAGATTGTTAACCTGGAACCTCCGCCTTGGAATGCCGCCCATTTTAGGTCTTGGCTTAAAGTGTAGGTTGAGTTTGCATTGCACAAGGCGGTGGTCGGTTTGACATTCTGCACTAGGCATCACTCTGGTATGATGGACATTGCGAACATGACTCTGGCGCACTAATATGTAGTCAATGAGGTGCCAGTGCTTGGATCGAGGATGCATCCAGGTTGTCTTCAAGCTGCCTTTCTGCTGAAAGATAGTGTTGGTGATGGTGAGCTGTTGCTCTGCACAAAACTCCAGCAAGAGGCGTCCATTTTCATTGCAGTCTGGTGAGTATATACTTTGATGAAAACCACTCACATTTATTTGAGAACCAAGCATCCAGTGATTATTTGTCAAGTATACTGAGGATTTGATGTCCACACTGAGCTGTGATAAAATCAAACAAAATAAATGGAGGAGAGGCACAAAAAGTGGCCACCCATGGCACAACCTGAAGTATATCTGCCTCAGAAAATGGGAAGGTTCCTACTCCTGTTCATTTAGCTGCTTTGCATGAAATCTCTTTGGAATTATCCCTGTGGCTTATCCCTGTGGCAGCAGAAGTGGCTAAGGATGAAGGTATTTGAAAAGTTCTCTCAGAAACATCATGGTGTTCCTTACTAAAATGCACTACTGGAGAGGCTGGCAGAAAGATCCTTGCACCTCCTTACACGGTGGTTTTAGTCCCACTTGGTCAGTGGGAAAATATAGGGATGCACATATAAAATGGTTTAGCAGTCAGCAGTTCATTGCCAAGCAGACAGGGACCCCATTACTAAGTCATCCTCTCCTTTGTCAATTGCTTCTTCTAGTAATGAGGTAAATAATTTCACATCACAGTTTAAGCTCTCCAAAAACAGGATCATGATATACTGCCATAGCAATAGACTGCTTACTCTGTTGGGTTTGCTGAGTGTCTTAATAGGACTTTAAAGGTTTTAGGCCCATTGATATGCTGACATTCACAGGGGAAAAGAGAGTCTCTAAAATAAAACATATTGTATGAGTAAGTTATAAGTTTCCTTGTGCTTTAAAATGTTTAACTTCCAAAATTACTTGAAAACAACACTGTTCTGAATATGGAGAGTACTAGTACTCATGATGTTTTATTCCACTGAGCATTTGTTTTGATTGCCAAAGCATACACTGGAAAACATCAGCCACTCATGTCTAACAGAATGTGCTTTCAGGTTAATCACAAAAAAATTACTATTGATTGCGCAATTTCACAAATTCTTTCATTGGATTTCAGTGAGAAACTCCTGTTAAAATGGGTTAGGCTGATGTACAGCAGGAAGCTTGGCAAGCACTGCACACGCAGTTAATACTTTGATGCACTGGTGGGAAAACTGTAACTGGCAGCACGATTTACATTTGCAAAATATGCCTTTAAGGAACTAGAACCATGACAGTGGTATTGGATACATTTGCTACCTTACCTTGAGTTTTCCTTGAAGCAGTCTAACCCATACTTTTTGATTTTTTGTAGGATATACTTACATTCTTTTAACAACTCTAAAGAAACAGTATTGTATAATATGAATATGTAGAAAAAGCAGCAATCTATTAATGCAGGATCACCTGCTGGAATCCTGCTTACATACAGGAAGAATGTAGTTCTTTTATGGGCCTAAAAAACATGTCATACTATTTATAAAAACGAACTATTACCCATGGATTAACTACTCATCATGAAAAAGAACTGTTACATTACACTTCATAACACTTAATGTATAATCTTACATATCTGAAAAAATATTACTTAAAACATTTACCTAATATTACTTAAAACATTTACCTAATAATCACCAATTGGTACTCTGATCACTTTTGTGTTCAAATCTGTAATGTCCTTTTCAGGCAGGAAATATTTCATAGCATTGATGAAGTTTGAGATCTGCAGAGGAAGAAAAAGCATATCATCCTAATTGAATGGCAAAACTATTATAAGCAAAATGTGTAATTAATATGTTAACACTGTATTAATCTTAAGAAAAGGTGGAAGGTTTGGAATTCTTTGTACATGACAAAACTCTACGGTTGTTACTATTGAGATTTGTTAGCTGGCCTTAAATGATTGAAACATTGAAATTATTAGTAGAGACATATTTACAGACTCATAAAAGGGGAACTGTAGTGGTTTAATATTGATTTTATTCAGTTTATTGACAGGTTAGAGGTCAGGTTATTGTGTCTGGTAAAAGTATGTGTAGAAAACTTTTTTTAAAAAACCCAGGAAATTCAGATTAAAGAGCCAGCATACTAGAGAGTCTAGATCACAAGCCTTGTGAGGAGCAGCTGAAGGAGGGTGGGATGTTTAGCCTGGTGAAAAGGAGCTTAAGGAGCTCGTTGTCCCTCTCTACAACTACCTGAAAGGAAGCTGTAGGCAGATGGGTGCTGGTCTCTTCTCCCAAGTAACAAATGACAGGGGAGGAAATGGCTTCAAGTTTCAACTGGAAACATTTAGATTGGATATTAGGAAAAATCTCTCCACTGAAAGGGTGGTCAGGCATTTCAACAGGCTAGAACAGAGAAAGCAGTTGAGTCATCATCCCTGGAGGTTTTTAAATGATGAGTAGACTTGCCTCCACCACTAATGTAGCTTTTCATAGTTCCCAGAAGTTCCACTTCCTCTGCCACCAATGTACTGCAAAAAAGTGACTAAATGCTGTGTGACAGTTCATTCTGATGAGGATGGCATAAATTTAATCACTAAATTAGCAGTAAGGGTCTGCAAATGATTAATGTATTCTTTGAAAATTAGACACATACCTATCTGTTAATGTATGGACTTAATGCTATGGTAATGCCAGTGTCCCCAAGAATAAATTATTATTGTAGGGAGATATCTCTACAGAAATGTAAATAAAACATAATTGTGTTACAATACTCTTTAACCGAAAGGAAAAAGAAAAAAATATCTGAAATTCTTTATGTCGAAAAAATGGCTATTTCTGTCACATGCACCTTATTAAAATAACAAATGCTTGAAACGTGTGCAGTTTAAAATCTAATCAAAAGTATATTTCAGGATAGGCTTAACAGTTAGCAGTAGAGGGAGTCAGTCATGCAATCTATAGTGCCCCCTGGGAATATGACTCAGAGGTGATGGTAGCCATGGGACAGCTAAATTGCATGTTCTGCCTGGACCAAACATGCAGATTCTTGATTAAATGGCTTGGGAAAAAAGCTTTTTTGAAAATGTACTATTCTTTATTTTATAGCGTCATTAGAAACACTAGCAAGGAAAAAAACTCCTCACCCAAACATCTTTATATGGATACGTCTAGAGAAAGATACAGTATGTTGTATCATACAGTATGGTGTATCAGATACAATATATGATTGTAGCAGCAACTGTGTGACTACTCTCCTAGAAATTGTGTTTATCTTCACAGAGGGATTGTCAGTAACTACGGCTTGGAAAGACAGTAATTTCCAGAGCCTTGAAAGAACAAGAAAAATAGCATGGGAGTGCTGAAAGATCATATATAGGATGTTCAAATGTTGTCTCCTAGTAATACCATCTGAGAGATATTTTCTCTTTACTTAAGGGCTTGTTGTTAAAAAACATCATTAAGTGCACACAAAAAATAGGTAAAATTAGGCTTCAAATCCTCTAGGCCTTGCTGGGTTTGTGAAGATGACAGCAATGAACTCCATCAGCTGTGTCCTGAGGGAGTGACAGGGGTGGGGAGGTCCTGCATCCTGAGTCTGCTTTCTCACAACCACCAACAATAACCATGTCTTGTCCTAGCAAAACCAAGCTGATGAGTCATGAATTCTGTTGTCATGTGAGAGTTATGAACATCTTTTGCCCTACTCAGCCATAACTCATCAAATTCTGACAGCAATTTCTAGCAAGTACATTGGTAGCATGCATAAGAACAACAGGATCAAATGTATGGACTGGATACATGCCCAGATCTCTATAATACATACATTAGGGCAGACTGGTGGATTTGCATAAACAAATACTATGGTTGATTTGAAAACTTTTCAAAACCTTTTTTTGAACATTTTATAAGTCACATCACCGTAATAACACCTTGCAACAAAAGTCATTCTATGTATATTTTCCTGAAAAGTCACAAAACAAATCCTCTTCTTTCTTCACACTTCAAAAACTATTCTCAACATTTGGGAGAATGGGGGAGGCAATGGGACAAAAGTACATTGTGATGAAGAAATTAATATGGACTACTAAATTTTATGGCTACCACTTAGACAGGACCAGACTGATTATGAGTACTTAGTCAAGAAACAATAAATTCAATCCATTTTAAATGTCCCACGCTATGCCACGTAGCCCATAAGGTGATACCTAATTTGTTAATTGGAAAGGACACAGAAGAAGAATAAAAGCAAAGGAAAAATCTTTATATAAATTTGGAAGAGGAAATCAAATGGCTGTAGAGTCTCTGTTCAAAGCAGGGGATAGGAAGCCACCGAGCTATATAAAACTTGTATGTAACTTCACTTACATTAACATAACGAACAGGTTTAGCATGATCTGTGATGAAAAACTAATATACCAATGAACCATTGTCCCAGCCTAAATATAAAGCCTTAGTGTATTTGTAAGAGCACAACTGAACTGCTGACATTGTCATGAAGAGATTTCTTGTCCTGCTCATTTAGCATGATTGGTACAACTTAGGACAAAAAGTACAATAGTGGTATGATTAGTATGTCTGGGATAATGATGAAACAGAGGTTGCATCTGACCTCTGTGAAGTTTCAGGGAATGGTCTTCCCTGGGGAGAGCCGTATGATGAAGACACGGTAATATGAGGATACCGTGACTCTTCACTTTTGGATCAGCTCAGCCCGTGGCTCAGTAGTGATGAATCTGTCCAGGAAATAGAGGAAACAAAGCACAGAAACTCATAGGTTATGGTGCTTATGCAGCTAAATGGACAACTCAAGTTGTCCAAGGTTGGAGAAGGGTAGAGTCAGCAGAAGAGTGTCAGTGTTGTTGCCACTGTGTTGTGATCATCAACAGCAGTGACGGCTGTGCCCTTTTCCAAATCACACCAACCATACGCAACATTCTGATGCCTCAAGCCATCAACAACAGGATTTGCAAAAAACAAAAGCAGGATCTTATAAACCCTGTAGCACCAAGATAGTTCAGGAAAGCAGTCATCATAACCATAGTAGTGTACTGATCACTTTTCTGTGACTGCATGCTGCTAAGGCTATTGTAGCTATCCACTACCTTCATCAAAGCTGTCTTAAACCTTACAGTTTACCTTACAGTTTACCTTACAGTTTAACAGTGCTAAACCATAACTGTAACAACTATTGTTAGGCTTGCATTTCACTTACATATTACAGTTTTATAAACTATCATGCTGTATATGCTACTATGCATATATGTATTATGCATGTATATTCATCATTATATAGACCTAACACAATCAGAGCCCCTTTTTTCTGGGTAGTACCTCTGTAGGCTCAATCTTCCCCACCACCAGAGTTTATCTTGCTACCTCTGCATCATAATTAATTTCTGTAAAGATTTCTGCCTGTGCCTCCTCCATCCACCCCTAGAGGCACCTGTCAATTATATCTCATATACTGTGTCAACACACAGTGGCATTTCAACATACCAGAGTGGACAGATGGTTTGTAAGTAAGGTCTGCCTTTCTAAAATGTCCCAGTGGCTCAAAAAGAGATATAAATCAATAAAATTAAAAAAAAAAAGAAAAGAAGAAAAAAGGCTAATAGAAGAGGCTCTGTGATTAACAGTGATGGGCGTACTGTTTTGTTTCATGACATATTAAATTTACCACTTAGTTCTAAGTAACTAGAGAAACCCTTTTTGGTGGCATTTTTGCAAATACTGGTATGAACAAAATACTCAAATGCCTTTTCTCTGGACAGGTGTGTTATTCGCTGTAGTCTATGAAGAAAGCCTCTTGAGGCACAAAGAGAATAAAAATTTACAATAATATGGAAAATTTTCTTTATGCCAGGTAAAAATTTGAACAGTCGCAGCAGTTTGACTAAATGACTCTTAGCCCAACTATTTTCTGGGATAACTATTTGGAGGTTAATATATTAGCCTTGGAGCAAATTCTCTTAGTAGCAGACTCAGACTTTTTTATGCCAATATACAGTCCTGAGTCTAGTAACAAAATGGCTTTTGATAAGTTTCCTCTTGCTTGAGAGACACTAAATCCCCAGGACATGTGGATGAAACCATTTCCATTCTAGCACTGGCACAGGTCAGAGGGAAAGGATGAGGAAAGCTAACCACAGACTGTTTCACAGGATAATGCTCATGGCTGATTTGTTCCACAACCAAATCCCTGACACTTGGCATGAAGTTTTGACTTCATTATAATAATGGAGTAGGAAAATGCCAAAGACATGGGAAACCCCACATTGTCTGCCTTTCACAGACAAGAGACAAGTTGACATTTGGGGATGCTCTCCTCTTGAATGATGAAAAGAAGGGAACAAAATTTCCTGACAGTTTTGAGTGCTTGAGAAAAGTTCATCTCATGGCAAACATGGAAAACCTTTACCTAACATGTGTTCCTTTGCAACTCTCCTAGATATATCAGATGTCTTATTAATAGTTAAGTAGTCTCACCGTCTTCTCAGAGGACACTGAAGGGCTTAGTTAAATTTCATTTAGGATTTCCTGCATTCTTATGGTTTTTACTCTTCTTGTAAACAGTACAATAATTAAGATAAAAATAATAATGCACTAAATGCTGCAATTGTAGAAATTCCTGTCTGAAGAATTCACATCCAGAGTTAAGGGAGGCTGAAAATAAATGCAAAGGATTTTAGAAAATATAGAACAGAGGAGATCTCTGCCTACAGATGAACAAAAATATAGATTAAAATAAAAAAGAGAGAGAGAAAGATTTAGAATAATTTGGAGCTGGATATTATGGATACTATTCCTGCCAGAGAGGTTAAAAAAGTGAATCAAACCACAAATATTTTAGGTATAATTACTGTTTCATCTTGGAAATATGTTTGCATGCTCAGAACTCATCTAGCCCTTACCATGAACCCCAGTACCCATAAGAAGAGGTCCAAATCCTCACACTTATCCATTCTGTATCTGCTGCAGTGAGAAAAAGAAAGCTTGGCATTACAATCAGCAGCTGCAAAACAAAGGATGGCTTCACCTCTGTTACCATCTTTCCAAGCAACATCTCAGTTGTTCAGCCAATCATTGCCAGGGTACACCAATTCAGTGGCCATTGCCACTTTCTCCCAATAAATGATCAATTTCAGGGGTGTTTGCCACTGCCAGAATAGCAAAAATGGCTTGGGCATACCATAAAGAGAAGCTAAGCCGAAGTTTTTTTAAGCAACAGTAAAGACTCTTTAAATTTTTAAAAAGAGTCTTTTCAAATTGATATGGCTGAGGGTCTATGAATTGATGATAGGTTTCTCTCTTGAATGTTGAAAGTACTAAACAGTCTACTCTTGCTTCCAAAACAATGCAAATAAAATGCAATATATAACTTCACATTTGGCAAGTGTCTTGTTCCATTTATTTCTAAATTTTTGTGATGTTTATTTTTGCTGCAGTTGAACACAGTTGTGAATCATAAATTAAAAGCATTAGTAGTTGTATTAATTTGGTGAAGTAGATTTACTAACTGGAATAAACTTAAATTCTATATCCTGCTTTCCCTGGAGATACCTGTATTTCCATTTCAGAGAAAGTATTAGAAATACTTTGGAGTGAATGGGCAGCATGATGACTATATATAAATAGAGTGGGCAACAGCAGCAGAGCCCAAAATATACACCTTCACTTGTTTCAGAAGTTTGCTCCTTAGTACTCTTCAGAGCATCTCATGATCACATGTAAGCACACATCAGTGAGGGGTTATCTTTGTATGCATGATTTAAAAAATCAGGTAATGATCAGTTGATTTGCAGTATCATACACATCACACCAACAGGTATTCTTTTCCTCTATACCACCCATTCCCCAGTAACCAATGTCTCAGCTGAAGCATAGCCTGTGGCATGAACCAGGAACTGAAGTACATTGCTTTCCTTTTTCTCTAGTGCTGGGCCTTCTTCACATTAACTTAACAGAGAGAAAAGGCTAGAAACACTTCTGGAAGCTGTACATGCTACCAGGGTGCAGCTCATGCTGTGATTTGCTGTCTACTAAAAGCTAGTCCTCTGACTTTAGCCTGCTACGTATTCCCTACCTGACTTGATGCCTTAAAGTGACTCTCTTGGGAGAAAGTTGTTCAGGAAGAAGGAAGATAATTATTTGATTATCTATTCTGAAGAACAATTACTACCCTTTACTTTCACAACAAAGTCATGCACGTGCTTAGGTTGCCGCTGCCTCTCTTTATTTACCTGACTTTCTCATCACCAATTGTATATTGGTACGTATGTCTGTTGAAAAACAGGTAAAAATGCAGTTTAGTGAGTGTGAAGGGAGCATGACTTTGAGGAGGGACACTGGACATAGTACAGATCTTTAAAATCTGTGTGAAATTGATCCATAACTATGTTTAAAATTTAATCTAATTGTATTTGATTTTCCATGGTTTATGCCTGGGAGAAAGAGCTGAATTCTTCAAAAAGAGGGTGGAAGGAAGAGCAGGACTCTGAGTCAAACACCACCTCCTGAACTGGACAAGTGGTGAACAGAACGGAGCTTTGTTCAGACCTCTGAGGCAGTCCTTCCTGTGTTTCTGGTGTCAATAATCTAGCTGTATCACGTCTTCCAAAGCCACAAGCATCTATGACATGAGCACAGCTGCTGCATACAACTAAAATGTGAGGCACTAATGGGCTGAAAGATTCCACTTTTCAAGTACATGTTTGTTTATAAGCCAACAGGATGCATGTATGACTACAAAAATTTTTTTGAGAAACTTGTATGTTTCACTGGGAGCCTCCAAGAGTGTGATTTTAATAGTATGATGATTGCAGATAAAGTGATGACAGGAATTAAGTCAAGGACAGAGACGTGGATCTGTTTAAGGAGGAATACTTGGCAGAACATGAAGGTGTGCGGAGGTGGAGAACAAAAGATGGGAAGACTTGCATCTGTAAGAAAATTAACCCTCCTCTTCTAGTAGCCCTTGGATGCATGGGCTATTTATTTTTCCTGATAGCTAACTGAAGACCTCACACATGGACACTGCATCATTCATACCAGCCCTGAAGCAGAGATCAAGCCCCCTGGATCCCTTTGCTGTAAAACTGCAGCTGTGGAGCAGTTGCCCTGTGAGCAACACAACCAACAAAGGCTAATTATTTGTGGTGCAATATTCCAAAGCCCCTTTGCTCCCTCCCATCTTATCATATCACATCCTCTCCCAAGAGTAGAACCCTTGTTTCTGATGGAATCCTTGCTCCCACCCTGGGCAGAGTGCATGGCCAAAATGTGTCTTGAGCATCACATGTATAGGTGCATGTAATGCAGCTGATGTCTATCATCCCTTCTCTGCAGCCTCACCATACCTCCCACCTATGCCTGTGTGAAGCACATCTCTGAACCTTACTGCATTGACTCAGATTTAGTCATTATGGTTATTATGGAATGGGCAAAGACAGGAACTAATGCAATTATTGTTAAGCAGTATGGTTTCAGCCCCATTTCCCAAGGGAAACCAGACTATGTATATGACAATGGTGGCTGCATCACTAAAAATGATGCTGTGGAGAGAAAGAGGTCAGAGAGCTGCATTGTCTTGCTGAGACTATCCATTGCTGTACATACATGGCCTCCTGTGAACAAGGGCAGAGTGTAATCCTCCATCCACCCTACAACTTCGGCCATGTCTTATGTTAAGCAGTTTTGCTTCCACTAACATTCAGGTTAATTTTTCCCTGGCTAAAACATCATTAACTACCTTCCAATTGTCATCAGTGGGTTCCTGTAATGGGTTATTTGGAACAGGTCCTCAAATGAGTAAAAAAATGTGTTATGTCTGATTAGGACTATTTGAGCTGATAGTGGTCTGTAGAATTTTTTTTAAATATTATATGAGTTATTCCAATTTAACCCTCAAGATTACAGAAAGATAAGACTTCCCAAGAGACACAAGACAACAACAGACTACTCTAGGCCAGTTTCATTCTCAGAAATAAAGTCTTGTGCTGTCTCTCTCACATTTCTGTATGTGGTTTTGGGACATACTCTGTCTTGGCAGACTTTCTCACTTTCCCATCCTCATGCTTATCTGCCTCACAGATTCTCAATCTGTAATATTGAGTGGACTGCCTCATTGTTTTCTATTTTTCAAGTACATGGCTATTCCAAATGGTATATTCCATTTCTTCAGCTCTCCAAATCCCACACATTCCTCACAACATTATCATCCCTGACTCTGGCAAGTAGACTAACCTTTTCCTTCTTTTTTTGCTTCTGCAAAACATGAATTTCTTATATTGCAGATAACATAATTTCACTATATGTATGATGACTCTGCTTTCCTCTTCTTCTTTCTAACCAAATACAGTTGACTTTTTGTCACTGTCAAGTCTCTACCTCTCTTTTTTTGTGTTGATAAGGTGACTGACACTGCAGATGAGTTATCAGTGCCAGTCTCCATTTTATTTTCAGGTGAACATCTTCAGACTTTTTCTTTCATTGCATTGTAAACTCAAAAAAGATCAGCAAATCACATAAGTGAGATTTCCTATGACTTGGCTCACACTACTAGCCTGACAGCTGCATCTGTGTAATGGCCTTACTTTACTGTGCTTTTTCAGGTCTTAAAAAAGCTGTTCTTTCATTCCATGTTTGCACAGAGTACAGCACAACTAAGCTCTCTTAAGGTCTCCGACAGTACAAAAATAACGAAGCAGAAGGAACTTACATGTCTTGAAACCACTGGTGTCGACAACCACTGGTGCTCTCAGGGGAGAAGAACAAAATTGAGCATTTTCACTTCTGGGTATGAATTACTATCTTAGGAATTCAGATCTACACCAAGACGACACATTACTCACATCACTAACATTGAAGTCCTAAGGCACTTCTCACAAGCTTAAAGATTTCAGTAATGTTCCTGTAATCTTTAAAATTGCCACTTCAGTTTAAAATTGTACTACAGTTTTCATGAAGCCTATTCACCTGAAAAAAGAAGACAAAAACTCATTTACTAGACTTAGTTCCAAAAAATAAATTATGTCTTTTACAATACCACTGCAAGGGTTAAAGGAGACTTTAGGGCCAGTGTTAAATAGAACAAAGAGAGTATGTGATAAGGAAGAAAGCTAATTTTGTCAATGAGGGAGAAAAGGCTTTTTTCCTTCTTATTGAGATTTTACATAGATTTGCTTTAATAAAAGCCTTTACATGTACATGTTGTCTCTCCATTGTGAAAAAAAACCATGAGGACTCTTTGTGATCTAAGTTACGAGGGAGCTGTGAATAAAAAGACTAGATCTGGTATCTTGAATTTGTATAAGTCATCTTACTTCTGTGTCAGCCTCTCCCATCAGAAGAAGAAAACACTTCTAAAGCACTATGAGAATAGTGCTAGAGCACTAGACCACTAGAGAGAATGAGCTGCTGCAAGAACACTGGTTATTATTACTGCTAATAAGTTTCTGATAAATCAGGACTGCTACAAAGGCAGAGAAAAATTGTGAGTGTACTGTTACATCCATAACAAGGCTATGATTTCATGCGCTGTCATGGGAGGAAAGAGAGACTACTACACAGGTGAAAAAGGGGGTAAAGAAAATGAGGAAAACCAAGGCATGTGTAAATTTTGCATGTGCTGCTGGTAAAACACTAAGGAACAAACTTAAACCAATCTTTTGGACATTTCAAAAACATTATGTCGACCTTTCCTTCTCTCCACACACCATGCACCACTCCTATGTGGTCTCTGTCCTCCTCCATAATACACGAGAAATATCTTATCACCATTATTGTCTTTTGTCAACTATGGTATTAGACCAGTTCAGTCAGATGCAGATGGTGAGGTCAGCATAAAGCATTCACATGATGACAGAAGTGGTTTGGTATGCATAAAGGAGTTGGTTATCCTAGCACTTTAAAATTTATAGCTTTAGTTCGTCTTAAGTTAAATATCTAGTTATTTAACAGCTGCTAGGAGTCAGCCAGGGAGAGGATTATTTAAAAAAAAAGTGGTGGCAAGAAATGCTTTAATCTTGAGCTACAATAGAAGAACAAGTCTGGTCATGTCATGTCTAATAAAGATTATTCTCCAGTAATACTTAGGAGTTTATCACTATTCATACAAAACAGGAGATGATTTGATATCATTAATCATTAATCTTCATATTAACTCTGGAAATTTCAGATAGTTGGGAAAGATTTTTTTTTCAGGGCATGATACCATGTTTAAACTTTTTCAGATAAGATAATTTTACAAATGGATACTAACATGGTTTGTCCTATTCAGAATCTACGTATACTTGTCATTCTGTCAAGTTTTGAGGATTTTCCATGATAGCAATATCCTAATGACTTCTTGCTGGCATGTCTTCATATCTCCTTTCTTGTAATGGAGATACTGAAACATGAAGTCAGTGAGTTTTCATCTGTGTCCTTTGAATGTAGCTAAGAAGCATAAAAAAAGAGCAAAGCTGTAAAGCAGTCAGAATGACTATTGGAAGATATCGTGGTTTCATAGGTTTCCAGTTTAATGTCTCTACACTGTACTTTATTCTACTTGGCAACCACAAGTTGCCAGAAGAATGAACAGGAATGGAGGACAGGCATATCTGGGCACTACTATCCTGTTACCCCTGACCTTCAGGTGGTCACCAATGTCACCAAGACATGTTAGAGCAACTAGATAAGGCAGTAAAATACAAAACACAAGTATGAAAATGCTGATTTTAACTACTCTCTAGACTAGAGAAGAGGATTAATAACACTGGCCTAGCAAAGTTATGAATGGCAGCTGCTAAATGCCTCTGAGCTATGGGGTAGGGTGTGAAAATCAGCATGGCACCTGAGCTCCTGGAAGACTGAGGATCTGTCAGCCTTTAACCTCTGCAGCCCAGGGGTTTTAGTGTCTCTGAAAAATTTTTCTGTAATCTGGAAAATCTGCAGAAACCCCCTTACATGGATTTGAAGTCCCACTGCCAGGAAAAGGTTAATTCACTGCTACCCACTGGAAGATAAATAAATAAAACTGAATTGTTAGTCACATTTCTAAGGATGCGCTAAACTCAAACTGTGACTACCTAAGGGATTTCTGAAAATCTAGAGTGTACAAGTAGTCAATCACAAATCAGAAAAAGAAACTGTCACTACAAGGCACTAAAATGAAAGTTTCGGGAAAACTGTATAGTCTCTGTGCCACTTCTTCTTAGCTTTTCTCTTCGTCCTCAGGGAAACAGGTTGGGGAGAAGAGCCAAAAAACTGGTTTGCAATCAAACATGTAAAAAAATTTCTATAATAAAGACTAAATTTTAGTTCAAATGTAAGTCCCATTGATTTTATTTCCCTCTTCTCATTAATACCCCACTGGTGTCATAAAAGATGTCCCATAACATCTGTCAGGTTTCCATAATGATAAAAATGCAAGAAACATGAAAAAAATCCAAACCAAACAAAACCAAAACAGACAAACAGAAAAATTGTCAATTAACCATAGGAAACTTATATCCTTTAAGCAAGAAATCCAGCTCTGTTCTTCAGTAAACTATAAACCCTGAGGGAAACCTCTTACATCTGTTCTGAAAATAGGATTTTTTAACAGGAATGGGTGTTTTCCAGTTTATCATTTTCCTTGTCATTAAAGATTGTATGCTGCACTCAGCCTGATTTTCAGTCTTGAAGACTTCATGGATTTTTGGCATTGATTCTTATCATGTGGTCATCCCTACCATGGAAATCAATATACTACCTGGGAATTCAAGAAAGTGCTGTAAGCTGATGTAAAATCTAGAAAAAAAAATCTATTTCTGTAAATTAAAAGACTTTAAATATATTCAGGATTTTTTAATTGATCAAGTTATCATCTAGCCTTTTGATGATGGAACTTCTGAAAAAATAGACATTAGCTACCTCCATTCACATCAGCACCCAATACAAAATAATGTTTCATTCTTAACATGACTGAAAAAATTATCTACATTAGGAAGAAACAAGGAAAACCTCTGATCTGAGTCTTCAATGATTTTTAAGCTGTTAATTTTACATTTAGAAATGAGGGAAGGAGAGGAAAGCAAAATAAAAATAGAAATTTAAAAATACATTATTTAAGTAGAAGGTGTGTATCTGTCCTTTGATGAACAGGCACAGAAACGAAGGTGCACTTCAGTACTTTGCTGTACTTAACCTAAAGCCCAGCTTATTCCTGGGAGATGCCTGCAAATGTCCAGCTTTAAGCAAACTCAATCTCAATATTTTCCAAATCCAAACAATTTCCTGGGCTTAGTCCATTTCTTTTTAAGATTGTACAGAAGAAGAAGCAATTGACATCTTAACCGAAAAGATAGGTAAAAAAAAAAAATAATAAAAAGAAGGTACATTCTCAATTGTCACAGATATTTCCATGTTTTCTTCGAGAAGACCACTACACCAAGCAATTAAGCACCTGAAACACTGATTCGGATCACATGATTTAATTAGCAAATTACACCTTTGTAAAATTTTTCATAGAATGATAGAGGAAAAGAAAGTAGGTCTTCAATTAGTCATTCTAAATTATCTCCCTACTGGAATTGTAATTTAATGATTTTTTCATTAGATTAGGAAATCTGAATCATACTATGAGACCTGTATAGACTTAAGAATTTTAAGGGGTAAGGAAGTTAGTCCAATATGTGTCAGCTTGATATCTAAATTATTCATTCTTTTTGCTAATGTACTCATGAGTTGCTGGCTTGTTACCTTAGTAAAAACTGTACTATTGTATGGCTGCTCTGTGTCTGCAGTCTGATATTATGAAATAACAGTTATTCATAATTTTTAATCACTTAGGTGTACTAAGAACCCTTAGACCAAGTGATTTTCAAAAAAATGAGTCTGAAATATTTGTTTTGATCCACACTGTGCTTGGGATTTTTTTTTGCTTTGTTCTTTTTGCAATTGCACCTGTTTTGAACAAAGATGCTAGTTATAGAAAAACAGAAAAATAAGTTAAAATGGTTACATAGTGAGAAACTTTACTGTTGTGACAATTGTAATGAGATAAAGATGGAGTTTTTCTTTCATTGATAGAGTAGCTCTGACATTCTAATATTTATCCCAGTTAAATTCTAGTCACAGCCATATTTTTTTTAGTTTCCCATTAAGCTTTCAGACACTTAAAAAGGTCTTTAAAGATCAACATTAGCCAATTTATTTCCAAGGAATTAGATGAGAAATGTTGCTGCATAGAAAACTACATATTATAGAACTGTAAGGATAAAGATAGGAGTCATAAAGCCAAGGCATTCACAAAAAAATGTGCATCATGAAAAGCAATTGTAGAAAAGATCCTTGATTCATTATCATACTGATAATTTTTCCTTTGTTCATGCTGAGCAATAGTTTATCGATTCAGGTTCTTCTACAGTAGTCCAATGTGCAAAACAAGTAAGGGTAAAGGAAGGAGTTGTTATTGATGAAGTTATTCTGAGATAAAATAGGGTTTGCTTTTTCTTTCTTGAAAAAATTTAGTTTCCATATTGTTCTTTTGCTACAACAGACATCTCTCAGAATTTACACATTATATCACTAGATTTACTAGATTAACTAGGATTTACCAGAAATCCTAAATTTTACAGCATTATCATTAAAATACGCCCCAATCAGAGGACAAGGAACCTCTTAACTACAATATAATATGTCGATAATATTCCAAGTTCATTTCAACAAGTGTAAGCCCGTAAAAACCTGCAAACATTAGAAAAAACTGAGTATTTTATCTTTAAAGATAATTTCCTTCCCCAAACAGAAACTTATTCCTAAATGCAAACAAAGCAGATGATTCTCCATTCATAACAGACACTGAATGGGTTTGTTCATAAGGTAAATTAATTTTCAGTGTTGTCACTGCCAGCTACTGCCAGAACAATATCTCAAATTTTCTATCAAGTTTGGTCCTGTATGGGCAAATAGGTTTCTGTTCTTCTAAACTTCTATGAGTTACTTATGCAGCATTTAATAGGACCAGCTTTAAGGGTAGACAAAGATGTTACAGTGAGAAAAAAGCAGTTTCTTCATCAAAAAGTACCAGAGAAAACTCTTTTCCTGTTGAAATTACTGGCTTATTCATCTCTTATTTTACAGGGGAATTTTAATGGCTGGTAAGGTAAAATGTCTTCTATTCCTCTTCAAAAATAGATTGGTTCTAGTCTAAATTATATTCACTAAATGTTTCCTGACATTCTGTATATTATATAAGCCATTATGATTTTCTATTTATGATTCATAGCACTTTCATGTTTTCACCTTTCAGTATAGCAGAAAAAGAAAAGGAGTTTACCTCTAGTTTTAGTTAGAATTAATAATAAAATCAATTTAAAAAATCAAGTCTAATCTATTCTGCTAAAAATTAATCCATAGAAAGATTATAATTTTATAACAAAACAGCTGAAACAAAAAATTTCTTCAGAATTATATTGCCCTACACAAATGTGTTACTAGAGTTCACTGTATCCCTAGATACACAAACAACATAGTTCGCAGCAATGACCTGCTACATTAACGACTCATCACTAGTTTTATCCCTCACTTAAGTATCAATGTAAGAAATTAGTTTCAGTGTTGCAGCACCTCGACACCTGAGTAGCAATCAAGCTCCTCAGTTCCAGGCATAACTCCAGTGTACTAGAGAGTGGCACCACTTCGGCCTCTGCAGATCAGGCTCACACAATCCACTGCAAGTGGAAGCGGAAAAAAATCAATCGAATGATCCCGGTTTATATTTAAGAACCCAAAAATCCATGAAAATAAGGAAAATTAAATGAGGGGTCCTTGGCAGAAGGAGAAACTGAAATGGGATTGCCAAAATTTGGCTAACATTGGGGTAAACTGTGCAGGCCTGTGTTTATTACTAAACAAAAGCAACTACGTTGTCATGATGGTGAACAATTGCCATCTGTACTGGACTGTAGGGCAGCCTTAGGTCAAACACAAACTTCCACAATACAACATACAGGCAAAGTATTCCTTTTGCTAAGTAGAAATTTAAACCTTTGACTAATGTTTCCCAAACTACTCAGCACAGGCTTACAATGGAAATTTGCCCTAGTTTCCACTATGGATTTATTATTGTTGCTCCACAACATGGATCTAAATGACCTAAAACCTGCTGCAAGACACATTAAAGTCATGCAACAGCATTTTCCCTGAGTAGGTGTATTCAGTACATTTAATAAAGATTATGAATGACTGCACCCCTTTATTTTGGCTATGACACAACTCAAGGATAGAGAAATTTAATAGCTTTATTACTCATCTGCCTAGAGGTGAAGTATTTCATAATGAACTGAAAAGCCAGCAAATTGTGTCTGTGTGTGTTTTAATATTATTCTGCTCTTACTAATGAAATTTATGCAAAGCACCACAAAAACTGATGAGTGTACATCCATAATGTGACTGAAAGATGTTGCAGGTTGCATTAGGGCGAGGTGTCAAATTATTTATTACATGTCAAGTTTGGGTTTTTTTGTTTGTTTGTTTGTTTTTTAAATTTGCTTTCCTGGTATTTTGAAATGATTCCTGCCATTTAGTATAAAGCTATTAGCATAAAGATCAAGAAAAATGTCACATGATTTTGTTGCTGAGGTACTGTGTGCCTTGCGCAATGAAGATGGAAAAGGCAGGAATATCCCAAAACATCTGTAGGCAGCAAACACTGAATTGTTTTCATCTTTTAAAAAACATTTGGCAAGCTAGGTGTGCATACAAGTGAGGGGGAAGCAGGGAAGGACACAGTGATTCAGAGGACTGGCAGTGGAATAAAGAATATATGGAAAATTAGTCTTACTTGCAGGCATAATGATGGGTGATGGCATAGCTGAACTGCTTGCTCACCTCTGGAGTCTACGGTCCTGAGGTTTGCCCCATGTACCTCACAGGTGCTGGACTTGGCTGCAGGTGACATGGGGACACCATGACCACTGCTGAGCCTGCCTTTGTCCATGGACCACCAAGGTGACATTGCTGTTGGGCACCAGAAATCTGTTTTTTCCTACCATCTCGGACTTAGCATACCTGTATACACTTCTGTGCTGTCAACTTGGTGCCAAGGAGAAATGGGAACATGCCTTTTACACCCATCTGGCACTTGAAATCAGCTCGGGGGCCAGAAAGACAGGAAGGGCCAGGAGATCTGCAATCCTTCCCATGAGAGGAAGTTCTCCCATTCTATCTAAGCATATGTGACACATGTTCCTCAAAATCCTCCAGAATATCAATCTTCAGACCCCCATATGCCTGGTAAGCATCTAATTCTAGTGCTCATTTGGGTTTTTGTAGGGGGCATGAGGAGTGAGAGATGGCTCCCTTCAGCTGGAATGCCTCTTCCACTGAAGGATTACTTGCAGTGCCTAGTTGCCAGCCAGGAGCCAGATGACAGAGTGCTGCCTCACAGGTCTAGGGCTCCTTACGCAAGTACAGATCTGTGATTTCTGGCACATTCCCTGCTACTGTGAACAGCAGTCCCCAAGCTGCATTGCCAAGCATGCTGGAGACCAAAAATGCCCACCTTTTCACCAGGCCTTCAGCTAAAGCCATCTGATGCACATTAAGTGGCAAACTCACAGTGTGCCTCTGGTGACCATCAGTTCCCTGTGGTCAGGAAGAGAGGAAAAAATTGGGAAAAAAAAAAAAAAACCACTTCCATTTTTGGCTAAAAGTTTTTTGAAATGTATTTTAAGTACCTTGGGAAGTATAAATTGATGCTTTCACAGATAATTTTCCGGATTTCTATTGAATACCTTTTAATAGGGTTTTCACCGGTAGGTGTCATGTTGCATGAGAACCTAGTGACTACTAAGCGTTTTAAGACTTACTATGACTATCAGGTTTTCCTCCAACCATCTTAACAGCAAACTTTATTCCTATGGGCAGTGTATAAATAAGAACATGGTAAGACAACCTGGAATAACCTCTTGTTCATTTTATTGCACTATGCTTTATGATGAGGAGCTAGAAATAATAATAAAAGCTACAACCCCCAAAAAACATGCAAGTATGTACTGCAAGCAGCTCTGCACATGCCTAGAGCAAAGATGTGCTTAAATGCATTACTGGACTGAGATATAACAGTATAGATTATCTCTCCACTACCAAAATCAAGACTCTTAAATTTGCTCTAGGCACGTTTTTTTGGGGGTTTTTTTGCTGTCTTAAGGACAATGCTATTCTAATTTATTAAAATTTTTGTATAAAATATATATAATATAAAAATATTTATGTATCTGACTCATTTATTAAAATGGATCATATACAATGAAAAAATACCCTTGCTCGCAATTACCTCTGGAGTATAGCTATCCATTTTTCAACTGTCCAGAATGCACAGTTTAACAGAACCCAGAAAAGTCTTTTTAGTTGATTCTGAATTTCTTTCAAAACTTCTCTCCCCATCTTTATTTTCAGTCATGCTTAACACCAATAGCCTTGTAAGGTTGAATGGAAACATTTTGCTTTTTCCAGGTTTTGAGGTTTACATAAAAATTCTTTGTAAAGATGATAGCCTGGGTCCTGAGTGTCTCATACACGACATTTCAGAGTGCTTGAAGTTTTTTGTCCCTAGTGAGGGCAAAGCATATTCACTCATGAGGAAGAAGACAGAATTATCTAGCTTGTTGAATATCACATTTTTGAATGCATACCTGGGCACACAAATGCTATAAATTACTCTTTTCAGAAACAAGGGGAAAAATCTGTAGTAACATAAGAAATTAATTCCTTTTCACATTAGCATGATATTTATGGAACTCCAATGCACTTTTTTTGCTGTTTTAGAACAAGAATATAGAGTACATTTTACCTAACTGTAAGGATGATTGCTTTTATGGTTTTTAATTACAGTTATTTTCTGATATTTAATTACAACAGTCTCAAATACAAATCTATGCAGTATCAAAGCACCACATTGACTAACATCAGAGATAAATCCTTCTGACTTCAAACAAAATTATTATACCCTGTGCTTCTCTAACTACTGCTTACTAAGAAAGCATTGTTTATACATTATCCACTCCTACTTACATAAACCACTTTCACCACTTGTTATTGATTATTTTCCAGATCTCTCAGTTGATTTGGCTGGCAGGATGCTACCAGGAAACTCAGAGATAAAGTACAAACCTCTAAATGTTTTTCTTCTGAAATAGAAGTGTTACTTTCCTTATATTGCCAAACACAAAAGTGTCTTCCTGGGGCTTATATTTTGCATGTCAAAACACATCTTTTCTGTAATATTCCTCCTGATGTATGGTTTAAGGAAAGATTCAAATAAACCTCCTTTCTGTTTTGGGTTCTGTTTTTGGTGTATTGTGGGTTTTTTTCAAACAGACATGCAAATACCTGGTTCACAATTTTTTAAATCCAGCGTGTGTCAATTTGCTTCATGTCAATGTTGTTCTGTCCCAAAATAGGTCATGATCACAAGGCAGTTCATATGCCTGCTTTCCTTTATTATTTCAATGCCTAATAAAAAAATTTATCATTCAGAAAGAGAAACTTATCCATTTGTAGAGAAGTCTTCAAAAGCCACATGAGGGAACAACCATACATTATAATTTATTAAAGAAAGCATAGTTCAAGCTTCCATAAACTTTTACTGAAAAATTAAAACAGCTGGTGATGTCAGAGTAAGATATGTAAACATTATTACATGTATAGGTCACAATATATTCACACACGTAGAGAATTGAGAAAGCATGAACAAGCTCCCCAAGAAAGGCCAAAGATTTTGCAGGGATGCTTTTATCTCACTCCATCCATAATTTATGAACAGGAGGAAAGAAAAAGACTTAAGTTATGTAACAGGTCTAACACAGTCACAGACATTACATACAATGACCTCTTCTATAAAGGATTCCACATCAACTTGAATTACTTCTAAAGTCTCTGTTAATGGTCTGTTATAAATTAGGTTAAATGTAATGTCAGGTTTTTTAAGCATCAGTATGCTCTCATGACTCATTCTTACTCATCCAAATAACCTGTTTATAGTGTAAAGGGATTGTAGACTGATGCACTGCAATTGTATCTCTTACGGTTTTTTTAAATAAAATTACTACCTTGCCTACCTTGTACCTACTTGTTAGGTGGAAAGGAATATGCCTTAAAATGTTATAAATTAGAGCAGGAATATGAAGTTCAATTTCAGTATTGCATAGTATTATGGACAATTATAAAGGTCTGTCAAACCAAACAATACCCAGTGTTTGCTCATCAGACCTACAAAGGAACACCCTCTTTCACTACAACAAAGAATGTAAAAGGATAAATGCTATATTTCTTGTGATACTGGAAAATGGAGAAACGTGGAAGATCTAGTGTGCAAATGAAAAAATATGCTAGGTACATCAGGAAAGAAAAGGATGCATTTACTTTTGCAGAGTCTTTGACCCCCTCTATAAGTGCATTCAATAGTCTGCATTGCTGTGGGTAATTCTGAATAATCTATGGCAGAAAAAGAAATCACCAGATTAATTAAAAAAAAAATCCAACAAAAATGCCATCTAAACAAAATTCTTTGAGAATACAATGTCCTGAATTTGAGATAAGAAGAGTAAAAACCTGCTTAAAATACATCAAATTTATAAAAATACTATATACCCGGAGGAGGACCAGCTGTGGCACTTCAGAAGAAACATCACAACCTTTTTTGGGCAAAAAACATGTACTGCATCCTACAGCTCTTTGAAACACAAAATGTGGACCTGAATCAAGAAAGTGTCTTGGAGCAGCACTAGGCTTCCAAAGATCTGCAGGAATAATTTAATCTTGGATATCACTCCACCAAACACAACAGCCCATGACGGCTCTGAGACATGTAGAGCAGTAGCTTTACATACACAGCTGCAGGCAACATGTACGAGCTGAGAACACATTTCTGTATCTGCCACCAGAGAGGAGGATTCCACAGAGCCATAGCCTGCTCCTGAAGACCACTCTTCATGCTGCAGTTACCTTTCCTACTCCAAATTCTAACCATCCCTTTGAAGCTTTATGTGCTACCTTTTTCTTTGCAAAGTACTTCTAAGTACTGTGTAAGACCTGAGAAGCAATGGGAAAGAAAATAAGTGATACAAATATTTCAAACATTACTACATGGAGGGATTCCAGAATGACAGAAAGTGGTTTGCCACCCATAAAGTCCAACTTCAAGGAAAAAACACATCTGTTTTCAGATTTTTTGTTTTACAGGCCAGCCTTTACTTTTGCTAATTTATGTACACTTATATATAAATGTCTTCTCCACGGACACCCCCTTGTCGTGGGGGAGAAGCTTGCATGCGCTTATGAGTTTGCCAGCTATGCTGGTGTTGGCATATG
>VXBA01006224.1:0-21134 GCA_013399895.1 Serilophus lunatus | reverse complement strand
CTTGTTAATTCTGTGTGTGTGTAGTTAGGAGGAAATTTTTTATAGAGAGAATGACTGGGCATTGGAATAGACTGCCCAGGGAGGTGGTGGTATTTAAGAAGACATTGGATGTGACACTTAGTGCCATGATCTAGTTGAGAAGGTGGTGTCAGGTCAAAGGTTGGACTTGATTATCTCAGAGGTCTTTTCCAGCCTAGTTGATTCTGTGATTCTTGCAACTGGGCTCTGGTGTTAGTCAGAAAGCAACAACCTATTTGGTGAAAGAAGGATAGAAGCACCTTCTGTAATCACTCCCCAGTTGCAGCTCACTTTCATCAACACTACGTATCAGGCACAGATGGCAAATCATCAAAGAATCATAGAATTATATAAATTGGAAATGATCTCTAGGATTGTTTAGTTCCAACCACTAACCTAATGCTGACAAGTTACCACTAAACCATGTCCCAAAGTGCCACATTTTCACGTCTTTTAAATCCCTCCAGGTCAGATGAATCAACCACTTCTCTGGCCAGCTTTTTCCAATTCTTGATCACTCTTTTGGTGAAGAAATATTTCCTGACACCCAACTTAAACCTCTCCTGGCAGAACTTGAGGTAATTTCCTCTTGTTCTGTGACTTATTACATGGGAGAAGGGACCAACCTTCACCTCACTACAACATCCTTTCAGGGAGTTGTAGAGAACAATAAGATCTGCCCTGATGCTCCTATTCTCCAGGCTAAACCACCCCAGCTCCCTCAGCCACTTTTTATAAGACTTACTTTCTAGCTTTGTTGCCCTTCTCTGGACATGCTCCAGCACTTCAATATCTCACTTGAGGTGAGGGGGTCAGAACTGGACACAAGATTTGATGTGTAGCCTCACCAGTGCCAAGGATGGAGGGGCAATCACTGGCCTAGTAATTCTGGCCACACTATTTCTGGTACAAGTCAGGATTTCATTGTTCTTCTTGGTGACCTGGGAACACAGCTGGTTTACATTCGATCAGCTTTCAAGCAACATCCCCAGATCCTTTTCCACCATGTAGCTTTTCAGTCATTCTTCCCCAAGTCTGTAGTGCTGCATGGGGTTGTTGTGAGACAAGGATCCAAGGGCCCATCATTTCATATACAGTTGGACTCGTACAATTGTTCTTGGCCCATTGTTCCAACTTATTCAGATCCCTCTGAAGGGCT
This sequence comes from Serilophus lunatus, assembly GCA_013399895.1. NCBI lineage: Eukaryota > Metazoa > Chordata > Aves > Passeriformes > Eurylaimidae > Serilophus > Serilophus lunatus. Next base: position 19,957 of record VXBA01006224.1, on the reverse strand, counting down.
TTCCTACCCTTCAGCAGATCAATGCTCTCACCCGGCTTGGCATCATCTGCAACTGACAGAGGCTGTACTCGATCCCCTTGTCCAGATTACTGATAAAGATTTTAAACAGAACTGTTCCCATTATCAAGCTCTGGGGAACATCACTAGTGTCCAGCTGCCAATTGAATGTTACACCATTCACCACTACTCCTTGGCTTGGCCATCCAGCCAGTTTTTCATCCTGCAAACAGCACACCCTTCTAGCCATGAGCAGCCATCTCATTTCTGATTCTCACAGTCCTCTGACCATAGCTGTAGCCACAGGCATTTGGCTTAAAGGTTCAGTTTTTGGGGTATATTGTGAACAGGGTCATAGACTTGGACTCAAGGAAGTGATCACAGAAATTTCAAGCTTAGTAGAAATCATCATAACTTGCAGCATCAACATGCTGTTCCAGAAAGCCTAAACCTCTCCTTCTGCCTTCAGTATTCCCTTTCTTTCACTCTGTGCACACATTCAATCTCACCTCTTTAAATCTTCCATTTCATCACTTTTTTTCTTCTTCAGAATGTAAATCTATCCAAAGGTCTTAATACAAATGCCTGTCCTCTGGACTGAACCCCTCTTTACAGCTTTGCACATCCCACAGAAATGGATTTATTTATTTCAGAAGGTTTATCCTCTGAAGCTAGGATTTTCCAGTTTAGATTCAGCTCTCAGGAGAAAAACTTGCAGCACAAGTCATTATAAATATCCAGGCAATGACTCTCAGCTGCCAGAAAATTGTAGGCCAATGGGACATTGCTGTAATCTCTGATTCCAACTGGTCCATGCACTTCCAGTGGCCATGCATAAAGAGACTCAGAACTGTTCATTAAGTTTGTTGTGAAACCAAGTGTTTAATATCTGTAATTCCAAAGGATCAATGGGAAGTTAAATTGAGTGAAACTAGTTTTGAACTTGTGTAGTTTCAGAGAAACTGCAGCATCACATATCTCAAAAGAACTCACATTTTTGATGTAGAACCATGAATCTGAAACTATTTCTACACTTTTGGGCTGATGAGAGTTTTTAATTGTTGTTGATTTGCTTTTTAATGGATGGGTTCACTGTTCATGTTAAGAAACTCCTGCAAAAAACCCAAAAAACAGCTGCAATGATCATGAGCAGAAGCATTTCTTTCACTGATATGTTATCAACTGCAACCATATTATTTGAAACGGCTTGTCAGCAAGAATGTTGATTTTGTTTCCTTTTGTACACCTCGCTCACATTTTCATGTTATTGCAATGCAAGAACAAATCCACGTTGGGTATGTAGTTGTCTTTAGTAATAGTTTATTGGTTATAATGGGTTCTTCTGTCTGTTTAGGTAAAAATTATCTGGTTCATTGATTAAAATGCATGGGAAATAGTGACTACACTCTTTGTTTTTTCTGTGCAGCTGCTATTAGAGTGGTCTCTCTCTTCTCCTTAACAGGGTGCCAGGGCTCTGAGGGCACCACCAGTACTGAGTATCTGACCAGCCCTTTCAAACTGCCTCGTACCTTGCCCATGTCCCAGGACACCATATCAGCTCCTTGGTGCCACAAGCCTGTGCCCTAAATATGCTGCAACAGGGCTGGTCTCCAGTTTACTACAGCCCAGCTCTGTAGAAGCTGTAGATCTATTTCATCAAGCCTGGTGCACCCGTGGGCTCTTGTTCCCATCACAAGGGAGGTGCTAACACCTGGGGCAGGAGCTGCCCTTAACTGCCTCCAACTGTCCTGCTCCTGAGGTGGTGGATCACACCTTGGCTGTGTGAGTAATTTGGTGGAAAATACTACTATTGGCCATGGATACATTTTCTGTACTTGAGAAGAGGTAAAAGCATTCAGTTCAGGATGGGCTCCTTAGTTCAGGAAGCAAGGAAAGGAGAGACAGGAGAGAGAAGGTATCAAGAAGCAGACTGCATCAAACAGTTGTTTTCGTATTCCCCAGAATTTCAGATTTTGTGGATTTTTCAGGTATGCTGATGCCACTAAGATGTAGATGACGAGAAATTGTAAATTATTTTGAACAGCCTTATAAAGGAAAATTAGAGAAATGCTAGTATATATGAAATACATGTGTTCCTTTGGAAATTTGTTTGAGAATTTCTACTTGAAAATTATCATCTTTCCATAGCAATTTAAGACAATGGTATATTTCTCAGTCAGATTGTTTAAAATAAACAACAAAGAAACCACATTATTTAAGGACTGTAATGGCCTTGTTTCTCAAAAGTACTTATGTAGTAGCCATGAAGGCTGAAGGAAGAAGTATCCTTGAGAATACTGTCTGAAATAGACTGTAAAATGGAAATTGACAGTATGCGAAAAGATACAGTCCATTCTCTTCTAGCTGGAATTAATATATGCCTGCTATTAAGAAAAAAGAGGTAGGAACTGAGATGAATGAATTTCACACCATACCTTGCAACTTAGCAAATTTGAATTTATTACTCCATCATCTAGTAACTTCATAAAACCACTTTCTTGAAAGAAAGGATTCTGAAACTTCAGGAGGACATGACAAGAATGGATCTTGGCGCTTTTTTTTTTTTTATGTTAGTTTAATGATTTTTACCTTCCAGGTGGCAAAAAATCTCTAGAAAAACTATAGCATCCCAGTGAAATCTTTGCAGTTACACTTCCACACATGGGACATGTCTGCATATCGGAATGGAGCACAGCAGAGAAGTTTTAGCAACAAGGTAGCATCCGTATTGTACAACAGAAATAAGAGCAGAGTGAAAGCAGTAATTACATTGTTTTCAGTTAGGAAAAGTGCACTTTTCCCTTTCATTCCTCTTAATACATTTTCCCCCTGTAGATCTGTAAAAGGAAAGTACTAATAAAAAACAAATCTATATTTGTTATAAACCCAGTGATGGACCTGAGATTTCTGTCTTTATTACTGTGGTGGTTTGCATGAGAAGATAGAGGACAAAGGATTTTCTCACAGTTTGTCATGAAGAATAAAAGACAGCAGCAGAGGCTGTGAATGGAATATGGAGTCAGATGCTTGCATTCTCCTATATTTTATTAACCTTAAAATGAAAAAAACAGTAAAGAAATTTCTAATTCTGTATTCTAGGAGCCTATAAAATAAAATTCCTTTTCAGCAGTCTCTACCCTGTATTTTGCTGCCATCCTAGACATGCTGCCACTTAAGTTACAAACCACAAGAACTGTGATTGATTTGTTATATACTCCTTTGAGATAATTTCCCCCAAAATAGTAAAGATCATTCCACAACATTTTTTTTTTCTACAAGTCTTGTTCTCCTTTGCCACACTGGATAATTGTATACTGTGAAATAGAAGCAATTTCTTATTATCAGAATATCATTTTATAATGTAGTAGATTTTAATAAATATTATTAAAATAGAATAACATATTTTTAAGGCCAGAAGGATCTGGTCTTATCATTTAGTCTTAACTCCCGTTTAAGAGATCTCACATAGTCCCCCATTTGTCACAGCTGACCTCTAATTCCTGTACTGCCAACCCAAGCTTAACAACTGAACAAATAACTAACTTTTTTCTATTTCTTTTTTTTTTTTTTTAAAGCAAGAGGTATGGAAAATTACTTTGATATTGGCTGTTTTTCTTATTCTCTAAACAGCACATGGCCATGCAGTGTCCAGTACAGTATGTACAGCAATATGGAAGTGTTTTCTTGGCAACAACAAGAAAGTAAAGCAAGAGATGTCCAAAGGAACATAAGCGGAAGGCTGGTTGCTGATGGGCAAGATAAGTCTCCCCACCGAATTAGCCTACTTTGTCATTCCAACTGTTGAAAACCTGACATTTTCCAAGATGTAATTAATATTCACTTTGAAGATGCTTTTAATGAGCTATGGATGCTAAGTTATTCTCTAACAGCTTTCCAGTTGTAAGTAATGATTCATTCAGAGAGTAACAGATTCAGCTTTGGAATGTCCCATCTTACTGCCCAGTCTTAATATGCTCCTGCCAGCAAAACTCAATGTCTGTAGTGGTCGAGCAAGCCATGTGGCACTTGTACTATGTAGTCTCTTGATATCAACCTGGCATCTAGCCCCCTTATTTCAATATTCCTCATTTCATGTTGCTATTAAGGTAGAGTATTATGCCACTATTATACAGCACGGAAGGACTGTTCAGTCCAGCTATGAATATGCATAGCTAAATGTTCTACTTAATGCATTATCAAGTGTCAGGGAAAGAAAAGACACTGAAGATTTTATTCCATTTTTATCCCATATGTACAAATGTGTTCAGTTTACGGCCCCGGAGAGAAACTTTCCAGCTTCCAGAAGTGCATACATAGCCTGGAATGTGAAAAATCTGGTTGTTTTCTTTCTCTTATATTATCTTTGAAATAAAGATTGTACAGTCACAAAGCTGGCATTTTTACTAGAGACTCATAAGGAAGAATAGAATCCAATTTTCTTGTCCTTAACTATCTTGGCTTTGTGGTGTAGTAAACAGAAAGCACTTATTGTCAGACAAGTATGTAGAAATGATTCAAGGATAGAGGGGGCCACAGATCATTTGAGTAAAAAAAAAAAGGAATAAAAGCTGTTCTGTGAGCAGAACAACTAATGAAGACTGATTTGTTGCAGTGTCTTACAGACATCCCAGCATATTTCATCCTTCTCCTTCTCTTCAGTAGTCTACCCATTAGTTGGGCTGGATCCTTGTAAATTCTGGTTGAAACTGAGTAACAGGTTTCTTCACTTACAGAGAAAGACAGACAAGCAGATAGAAAATATCATTGTAAGACCTTAATTTTACTGGGAAGGCAAGCTAAGGTATATTTGATATTCTAGCATTCTGGAAGTGATTTGAGGCCCTAACCAACACACAGTCCTGATGCATTAGGTTGTGTTAGAATATGAGGAGAGGGAAGCAGCTTGTTCTATCTGGCCATATCCTGCATGTTGATAAGAGGCGCATTCAGGTAAAAAATTTATCATGCTTACTGTAAGGCTTTGGTTTGAGTTTTGCCCTTAAAATATAGTCTCCAATGCAGTTGCAGCTATTAGTCTCGAAGCATGAAATAATTCAAAACGTTAAAAGTGTGCTTCGTGTAGGAAGTCAAAATAGATATCAAGTAATTTCTTCCAGTTTTAAAATGTCTCAGCTGAAGAACTGCTCATAAGCATGTGAACAGTTTCCCTGTTCAAACTAGTTTACCTTACAAAAACCATCGTGTTCTAAAATATGCATTAGTTATGAAAGCTACATTTATCAATTCATTTTCTTTTACCACTATTAAAAAGAACACCATTTGTGCCAATTCATATTTGCAAAGGTTAGGACCACATATGCTGGATACTCGTGCTGTTAAATGTTCACTATCAGAGTTGTAGGCCAAATTGTAGTAATAAGGTCCCCATATACACAATATTTCAGAACTTTGTTCAAAATCCGTTTGGCCTGCAATTCAACTTAAGAAATTCAATTGGGAGCACTGTGTCACTGTAGCCATTGTTAAATGGATGTCTGTGCAGGATGACGGTCCTCACATTTCTTGAAGGTGTAGAAATCCCCACTATGATTTTCCTTTTTTGCTATTTCTTCTATTTCAAGTCAGTCTTCTTTAATTTCTTGGCAAATAGACCTTTTTTGAACAAACACACCTTTACTGATAGACAATATACAGAAAAATCCTACAACCACATCTAAGTCATGTACACAGTTTGTGATATATTAATAGCTAACTTTTTCTCCCCTCCAAAAAGGATTCAAAATTGCATGATAAAGGTTTAGTGGTTATGTGTTGTAAGTTCTAATGGTCTGGAAAATCTTGATTGTTGTAATGTCTCTGTAATACTGCTTATGCTTCTTATTTGGGTAAGATTGCATCCTGTGGATCCAGATATGTGAGGCAACCCTTAAAGGAAAGATCCATGCCCAAAATGTCCAACACACAGTCTAACTCCAATATTCTGCTTCTGTGTTTCACTTTGCATTGCAATTCTACCTCTGCACATCCCCATACATCTCTTGAGTATCACTGCTTTGCCCTGGTACCTTCAAGACACAATAAACCAAGGGCTCAGTCATCCTTATTGCCTGACTGCCCTCATTCCACATGTGTTCTTAAACTTATTTAACATATGTGGACAGAATTGACAGGACTAGTTCAAATTGAAACCATGAGTACTTTCTTTTGAGAAATTGTAACAGCAAAAAAATGGATTTTACATCCAAAAGAGTATCAGCATAGTGATAAATATAATAATTTTTATATTTTTTCCATATGGATTTCAATTCTCTGCATTCTGTATCTACCTTAAGTTCCAGAAGAAAATGTTGAATTTCATTTTTGCTGTTATTAGGTCTAAACTTAGTTACAGTGACTCAAGACTTCAGAATGACCCTGAAGTCGCCTTTAATTTTCACAGTGCATACAGTGATGATAATAATAAGCACTCCGTTGCTTATGTGCTGAATTTTATTTTGGCACTTTCATGTTATGGGGGTTTGAGGGGGGGTTGCTGGGGTTTTTTGGGTTTTTCTGGAGGGAGGGTGCTGGGTTCTTGGAGGGAGGGGGAAGGAAAGGAGTGCTTCATTTTAAACTGTTCACTGGCCCCTGGTTCTGTAAATCCTGTTTTTTTCCCTTGAAAGCTCAGGCTCTTCATCCCCCTTTTTTGCCCCCGGGCTGGGGCGAGGGGGCTGAGGCAGCACTGTGTTTTTGCCCGGTCTCTCCCCCCTCCTGCTTGGTTTCTTGCTCAGGGGAGGCAGGGGAGGTCACCCCAGCCATCTCCATACAGTCTTCCCTCACTCTTCCCCCCCCCTTGCCCTTCAGGGCTGGCTGGAGGGGAGGGGAGAGGATGCCCGCTCTCTCTCTCACTCGGGGGAGGGAGTGGGGTCGCCCCAGCTGTCCCCCCCCAGTTTTATTAGCAGGAACTCACCGGGAGTTCAGGGCGGCGGTGGAGACACGAGTCCCTTCATGGTGGCAGAGACACGGGTTGGTGGCGGTTGCCGGCGGGTGAGGCATGGGGTCTGGCACCTTCCCCCAAGTTTTCGCGGCACAGAGAAGCGGCTGCTGGCAAGTAGTGGCAGCGCCAGGGAAGGGACAGGAGCGAAGCCAACCCCGGGCGTCTGGCTGCAAGTGCAGGTCGTGGCTTGGGGCTCAGATCGGTGCCACTGCAGCTGCTGCTGTGGCTGCTGCTGCCGCACACATGCCTTCCCGGCAGCGACCACGCTGCTGTGGGTTCGGGTCCCTCACTGGCACGGAGTGTGCTAAGGGTGCAGTCGCGGCACCAGGGAGAGACGGTCGCGGCGCTGCTCTGTTTCCCCCCCGGGCGGCGGCTGGCTTTGGTCCCTGGTGCCCGCAGTGGGCTCTGGCGGTGGCAGGGGCAGCTGCCGAGGGTAGCGCCCCCCAGCGCGGACACCCGCTGGTTGTTCCTTGCTGGCGGTGCCCCAATGCCCACAGCCACGGGGCAGCAACATCAGGAGTGCCTTGGCGGCTGCGCCGGCCCCCCGCGCCGCCATGAGGGAGCCCAGCAAGGGATCCTATGGTCCCGGCAGCCCCAGGAGTGGCCCCCCATGCAGAGGTGTGGGCGCGGCAGCTGCTCTGGGCAGGTCCTGCGGCCCCGGCAGCCTCGGGGACCCCTTTTGGGGGTTCCCACAGATGGCGGATGCCCTGGGGAGGCTGCAGCCAGCCGCGGCTGGTAAAAAACCATGGCGCCAGCAAACAGCAGGCTTGAGGTTTTGGCGGGAACCACCATTTTGCTGGAACTGAAGATCTCGGAAAGAGGGGTGGAGCCCGGACCGCTGGCCAATCCAAAGAGGCGAAGCCAGGAGGAAGACAGTGAGATTCACACGGGACTTGGAGGGCTTAAAAACCCAGAAAATGGAAGCTCTCTCTCTTCGGCTTCCTGCGAGCTGGAGAGCAGCAGCACGGCCCCTTTTTTCCTGACTTTCAGGCCCCGTGGCTTGACTCTGCCCACCCCCATTGGCACCAGAGCCAAGCCAGCACAACCGCAAGTGGAAAGCTTCCCCAAATAGCGTCCCTGGGTTAGGGGGGGTGCTTTTCACTGTGTTATGTTTTTTGCAGAGACTTCAAGGGCTGGGAGTGACTACCACCAGAGAGAGAGAGGACAGGAGTGGCTTTTCCTCCCCCTGCTTTTCCTTGGCCAGCCTGCCTGGCCTTTGAAAAGCAGTTTGTTTATTCCCCTTTTCCCTTTTCACGTGGTTTTCTGTCGGGTGTAATTTTGTGTTAAGTCTGGGACTCTCATAAACTGTTTTCTTTCTTTGGTTGAGCTCCAGACGAATAAACTGTTTCCCTGTTGTTCAATTCTGTTCAGTCTTCTCTTCACTGTTGAGCGCGCCCCTAGTGAAAAAAACAGTGGTCTTAAACCACCACACATGTGAGTTCTGCATTTTTCTGTGATTTTCTGGATAGCATGCAATTCCTCCAAATCAGAAATATTCAGGACAAATCGTTTTAGGCTCAACTACTTAAAAATATCTAAAAAAATATAACCAGATATATTAGTTACCAGACAAGAACAGTTGATCCTCATTGTCCTAGACTGCAATTTCTGTTGACACATCTTACAACACACTTCCTGCCTTGTGATTCCATCCCAGGAATTTCTGTCATGAGAGAAACCACTTTCAAATACTTCAGTCCACTGAACAAATCATTATTCATACTTGTGGTGTTACCTTATATTTAATTTTCTCTGTTTACTCTGTGTGTCTGTAGGAAGAGCAGCCTGATCACTCCTTGCAATTCTTGATTTTAAATTCCACAATATTGATTTAACCTTTTTAGTACTCATAAGGAAGGGACACCTACAACCTCTCACTATACCCGTTCTGTCCACTTCATGCTCCACTTCAGGCTCGGATAAGGATGGGGGATGGGGAAAAGATTTGCCTAGAAACAAGCTATCAACATGAGATGTGTTTACAAATGTACCCTAATTTAAGTAGTATAAATAAGATCACGTGCGTGTAAGATAATTAATTGGGATTTAACAGATCAAAGGTCAGAATCACAACAAAATTAGGTGGTTTCTATATATCACTTAGGAGGCAGAAGGTGGAGAATAAGCATTGTGAGCACTCTCTAGTTAAACTGTTGTGCTAGCACAAAACATTACTGCATTAGGCTGTAGCCTGTAATCAATCCCAGCTGGAAACTCATATCAACATTACTGTTCTTCTTGCCAGTTCCTCATTAATCCTTTGAAAGGGTAGGTAAAACAGGACCAGTGTCTAGTATTACATAGGTTGATTTATAAAACCCAGCTATTCAAACATTTTAGCCTGCACAGTTTACAGGACAAATAATTTTATTTCTGAAATGTTTAATTGGTTAATTTAGACCATACAAAATAAATGACAAAAGACTCCAGAGGAAATTCCATCTCATAGTCTCATTTTGGAGTATTTGTTCCTATTTGTAGTGTCAGGCCTTCCCCTGTTCACTGCAGAAATGCTTTGTGGGGCTGAGTAAGCTTTTATATACATATGGAATTCTTAGAAATACTGTCATTGAGCCAGGTATTTCAAAATGTATGTTTTTTGAGAAACCTAAGTCTATCAGATAACATGCTTATCCATGCTGCTTCTCTCCTTTTTCAGAGGTGACACAGGATGGATAGGTGGCTCAAGTTTGAAGTTTTAGCTGCCCTCAAAATGGCAGTAACACCCTGATGTATCTCCTGTTTTCCAAACCAGTCAGCCTCATCATAATGAAGCCAAAAATCTTATAAGAGGCTGTTTCCTGGACGAAAACAGAGGAATTAAAGCTGAGAAAAAAAATCTCAACACTATCCTAGCCAGAAAACAACTAGCTAGAGTTTTTTGCTCCTCTTTTTTTTCCCTTAAAATGTTCTCTTTCTCCTTCCTCCTGACCTAGAATCTTCAAAGTAGTTTGGATCCTTGCAGTCCAGCTGACTCATCATGAATCCTTGATAAGCCTGTCTGACAAAAAGTCCTTTTCTTCTGCAAACTATTGACAGAAGAAGATAGGACCATGGGGATCCCACATAATGGTTTGTCTCCAAATTCCCAAAACAGTTTTACTAACCCCAAACATAAAGTTGTGGTTTTAGCTACATTTAATGCAGTTGCCAAGGCTCAGAAGAGCTTGAATCTCATAATTCTCTTCTTTTATTTCCATGTAGAATCACAAAATCAACTAGATTGTAAAAGGCCTCTTAGATCGAGTCCAACCTTTGACCTGACACCATCTTCTCTCCTCGACCATAGCACTAAGTGCCTCATCCCATGTCTTCTTAAATACCGCCAGAGACGGTGACTCCACCATCTCCCAGGGCAGTCTATTCCAATGCCCAATCGCCCTCTCGGTAAAGAATTTCCTCCTAATGCCTAACCTAAACCTCCCCTGGTGCAGCCTGAGACTGTCCCTCTTGTCCTGCTGCTGGTTGCCTAACGGAAGAGACCAATACACACCTGGCAACAACCTCATGTCAGGGAGTTTTAGAGAGTGATAAGGTCTCCTCTGAGCCTCCTCTTCTCCAGGCTAAAAAGCCCCAGTTCTCAAAGCTTCTCCTCTGAGGACTTATGCTCCTGTCCCTTCACCATCTTCACTGTCCTTCTTTGGCCATGCTGAAGCACCTCAACATCCTTCCTAAACTGAGTGGTCTAGAACTGGACACAATACTCGAGGCAGATTATTCATACTATGGGTACCTCCTAGGTACAATAAAACATGCTAAAAGATTTTGTTGATGTTACTTATTCAGAAAAGGAAGCTGCCTTAAATGAGGATAAAATCAGAAAAATCTACAAAATTCATTAAACATAGAAAAAACTCCTAGTCTTACAGTGTTTGTTTTGGAAAAACACTACAGAAAACGGGGTGCAGTTTTGGAAGACTATGGTCTGTACCACAATGCCTTTATGCGCCTTTGAGCACAATGTTTTTTCAATGCAATATTTTTAATACTACTTATTTCCAATCTACCGTGAGCTGTGGCTAAAAAACAGATTCTGGTTTGTGTTTTTTATTTTGAGAATTTTTTTCTAGAAGAGAAGAACAATTAAAGCGGGTCAAAGTTAAAATTCCATAAGGCAGGTTTTTGTCCCTTAGCCCATAGAGAAAACTATTCCTTGATAGTCACAATAAACAGCTAGAGCCCTGGAGAAAGGACTTTGAGAGATTTTTTGATTCTAACCTCTAGTGGATTTCATAGCAGAAAGAAGTTTAATTATATTAGAGACAAATGTGTTACACTAGCTACTTCATTGATTTTTACTTTTGTATTTATTCTTAATTCTTTTGAAAGCCATCATGTTACAATCCAATGTTATTTTGATAAACTGTTTTACTGCCATAGACAAATGGAATAAAAAAATAATTACTTTAAACCCATAGTCAGTGCTACCTTGATTTTGAGCTGTGGAATGTTTGAACATCTTGACATTTGAATTTCTATTATATCTTTGACCTTCATCTTGCAACTAAAGTATTTCTCTAAACTTGTAACAATAGGTTCAGGGAGCTAGAAAATTTTCTGCCATTTGGAGAAATTCTTGCTACAGGGATCTCTTTAATTTAAGTCATCATTTTGTATAGAGAAACATTTCCTTTTCTTCATTCTCATTGTTTGTATTTAAAAAATCTTTGGTTTAGTTATTAATCTGTCATTGGTTTTGAATATTGCCAAATAACACCCCAGAACCCTGAGCTCTCTTTTTTGTGAGTTGTGCTAACATTTCTTACTGAAATTCACACAAAACCAAAAGAATCCAAATAAGATATAGTGCCCTAGGTACAGAAGAAAAACAAAGATATATAAAAGGAAAAAAAAAATGAAATATAGAAATATTTGCTTTAGTAGAAGCCCATACTATGCATCAATGGATGTCATGTTCACAGTGACTGTGACTGCCATTTATTTGGTATGCACAGGAAGTTTGAATATTTATGTCAGAATTTCTTATCTAGAGATAGATGCACATGCACAAAGAATCACACCTGATGTGTTTTTGTTCATCCAACATACTAGGCATTGCTTTATGAGGAGCCTTTATTTGTTCTGTGCATCTAAATACATTCCTATGCATCACACACATCAGCTACACAGTGATGTGCAATGATTCCAATACACTCAGATACGCAATTTTGTTACACAAGGCACTATGTATTTGAAAAGCCAAGGAAACATAGGCAGCAGAGCTGATCTGAACATATACTATGATCTATGATTTATAGCCACTGCCCTGACTGGACTGTTGTGTTATGCAGGAGTTTCCTAGAAAAAATAACAAAAAGTTATTTTCTGCTTGGATAATATTTATAGGTGTAAAAAGAGAAGTTTAGAGAAATGCCATTTTGTCATGAGAAAAACTATAGAATTGCCTAAAATCTATTCCTAACTGACCAGGATTGGTTTAAATCATTGGTTCTCTCTATAACTAATACAGCAGAGGAGCAGTGCCAAATTTCTAGAGATAGAATCCAAAGTCTATGCTTAGATGTTTAATAATTCATGATTTATGTGTTTACTTTTTGGTAATCTATTATTAAAACGTGATATTGTTTAACAAAACTCCAAATGACTAGAAAGATATTTTATTCTGGGACAAAATATGTATGATGTTTCTTAGCCACATCCCCTCTCCTGAGACAAGTAATATTTATTGGGTCACTCAGGCCAGTAGTCACTTTTGTGAAGAAGGAGATATATTACCTGTTTAAATACCTGTCTCCAAGTACTAGCATGGAAACAAAAATCTAAAATAACTTTTTTCATTTGAGTTGAAATGTGCAAGGTGAATGGAAAGAAGAAAAATTATTGTTTGTAACTTCATGTTGTTCTCTGAAGGTTCCATGACAGAAAAATTAAACTTATTGGTTTAGGATTTTTCTTGTGTAGCTATTTGAAAAGGGCTTTGGAGGGGGAAGAATGTAAGAAACCCCAATTACCTGTTTAGTAAAATTCTGTTTTCCTTAGAAAGCTGGGGGAGGGGGGAAGCTGAGATCGGGGCACGGGACGGGACGGGACCGGGGCTGGCGGTGGCGGTTTCTCGTTTCTCCTTGGGGCCAGCGGTGGCGGTTTCTCGTTTCTCCTTGGGGTCGGCATGGGCCGGCAGCAGCCATGGGGGGGCCGATAACCGGCCAGCGGCATGCATGGCCCCAGGGCTGTCTCGTGCTGTGCATGATCCCTCAGTCCCAGCTCAGGTGGCACAGGTGGCAGCCCTGCCGCCAGCCCAGAGCCGAGACGCCCTCTGTTCCCGCTTGCTGTCCCCTCTTCCTGCAAAGTGCACGGCCCGGGACCGTCCCTCCCTGCGCAGGGCACGGTGGCCTCCCGGGGCGGGCAGGGCGGCGTACGGGACGCACGGTCATTGCCCAGGCCCCTAGCACAAGCATGGCAGCGGCTCTGGGCCGGCCCCGGCCGGAAACCTGAGCACAGCTGCTGCTTCTGGACAGTGACAGGGGGCCAACGCTGGCACCGTGCTAGCAATAGGGGTTGCAGTGGCATCGGGGCGTTCCCCAAGATGCCACAGCTGTGAAAAAGAAGATGGCAGGTGGAACTGAAACTTGTGATTTCTTCGACTGGAAAACAACAGAACCAAGGCGGGGCCTGGCCTTGCTGGACCAATGGAGAGAGAGCTTGTCCAGGAAGAGGTCAATGAGGTCCATGCGAGAATGAGAAGGCTTAAAAGCCGAGGCAATGGCCCGCCTCGGGTTCTTCTTCAGCTGCTGCTGCAAGGAGAAGACCACAGCTGCTCTCCTTCTCAGTCGCAGGCCTCACGGCGCGAGTTCACCCATTTTCTCTTGGCAAGCAAGTAACCCCTTTTGGGGAAGTGGTGGGAGAGAGTTGTTTTAATTTCTTTTTGTGTTTTTCAGAGAGCCTGAAGGGCCGGGAAGTGCTTCCAGGAGAGAGGGAAGGGAGAGAGACCGCTTTTCCTACCCTTCCCCACTGCTTTTTTAGCTAGCCATATAGCTGAAAGCACAGTTCCCTTTGTCCTTTTTTCCCTTTTGTGTTTTTTTCCCTGCGTGTCAGGTGTTCCTCTGTGTAATTCTGGGGTCCCTGTGGGTTACCCCTGCTTCCCTAATTTAAATCCCCTGTAATAAACTGTTCACCTGCTGCAAACTCTATTCAGTTTTCCGTCACCTTTATTGAACCTGCCCCCTAGACGACAAAAGTGGTCCTAAACCACCACACATGTGCAATAGATTTCTAACCTGTGAATCTGTATTTATGAAACCACTTTCTGGATTGTTTTTTCTATAAGTGCATACTTAATTTTAGAGGTCTTGATGATATTGGAGGTCTTTTCCTACTTTAATGATTTTATGATTCCATAACAATGCTAGTATGTTCCAGCATTACTCCAGGATCCTTGCATTATAAAGAAGTATGATAATATAAAGTACAAGGACTTTATACAATAATATCACTGAGCATAAGGAACCAGGCACTTGTTAGCTGTGCTTCCATTTTGCTCTCAGTATTTACTGACCTTATCCAGTCCCCGATCTTCATTAAACTGACATTCTGGAAAATATCTTGGATAAATAGAGTTGTCACCTTGTGAAGACAAACTCTCTTGTAGCCTCTTAAGAAGTTGAAGTGGACTATTTTGTTCAATTTAGTCTAAGAAATAAGCTCAGGGACTCAAGGATGATCTTAGCATAAGACATGGTTTTGGACAAGGTTTAAAACCTCCAAGATTCATCTGCAAAACATAAATCTTCATGAACTAGGTACTTCTTGATTTTTGAAAGGATAACACTAAAACTGGGAATATTTGCCTGAAGCTATCTATTACAAGTAAATACAGTCTTTTGTTTATTAATTGTGATACATCTTAGTGTTTCTATACAAATCTGAATGTAAATGAGCTGTGATTTAGGAATACTTATTTAGTAAATACAAGCTCCATGAGCCTTGTAAGTCTTTCACTTCCATTCTAATCAGAGTTTCAGGAAACCTTCCTCTTGAACTCAGTGCTCTTACTGATACAAACAAAAAGAAATAAACATCGATCTCCCAAAACACCTTCATTTTTGTTTTATGATGGCTGCATAGGATTGCCTAATGGTAAAATTTGGTGTATTTGATACAAAAAAATGGCTAAAAATTCCAAATGAGAAAAAACCGACTTCTGCAAATCTTTCTCAAAAGCTACATTCAAGATGTGATAGACACTTGTATGTCACAGTTTATGCATTTTATGGAATTATTCTGAAGACTGGATATATTACTTATGGAATCTCCCATAAATCTTGGAAAGGATCTTTTTGAAAAGTGAAAATCCTTATACAAGATTTCGCATACAAAGGATTCTAAGTGCTTTATATAAAAAACATGAAAGTATCCTTTGAACCACGAGTTCTTAAGAAGAGTGGATTTAGGGTATTTGTAATTCAGCAGCTAAAATTTCTTTTTAGTTGAGGTGTCCATGAACTTTATAGTGCTCAAAAAGGAAGCGCTTTACTTTAAGCTGTATTTTTTCAAGATCATCCATATACCACATTGTCACTCACCTTAAGAATCATGTGGCATCTTCACAACAAATACCATTTCCTAAAGCCAGAGTACTGACAGTGTTGGACAAGGAAGGAACAACTCTATCTCATAAATAATGTAAAAATTCTGAGGGTATCATTTTCTGCAAGAGACAGAACTGAGTCTCTTTGATGTATCCAATGAATCAGCCTGAGGATAGTCAATAGGTAAGAACAAGTGTTTGAATTTGCATTTAGCATAAAACATTCTTCACATTGGCTCCTAGGTTAACAGTCACATCGGTATGAACTCACTGCCTGGATTAATTTCCTTAGTAAAGTTCCATCAAAACTAGTAAATTTCCACTAATAGTTTTCATTAGAGTTAAATGGTATTTTAGTGGTGGGGGAATGAAAATGGGAAAAATTATTGTTCGACTCTTTTATTGTTGGATGTTCCTTGCCTCTTTAGTGGCAAAAAACTAGCATGTAGTGTATTGCAATAGCTAGATACCAAAATGATTTCACCACAAATTATTTTAAAAGGAGGAAGGAATGACAGCAAATTTGACATCATCAACAGGCTTGCATTGGCATATTATTATGAACAGAAGAAAGAGACTCAAGAAGACAACAGAATATTTTTTTTTAATGTTATTTACTTTCCTACAAACTTTTAACACAACAAATTAATTTTTGCTATACAATTTCATTTTACAGTCCAGAAAGTGTTTTGGTTTCTACGTAATTGAACAAATAAATATGTCCTGTTCTCTCATAGATTTGGGGTTTGATTCTGTGGACTCCAACAGAGATATCTCTGATTAAAGTTTTCTGTAGTATTGGTCATTGAAACACTAAGGAACTTAATACCTGTCCCTCCATGCAATCTGATTGCAATTAGTAGCAGTCAGAAGTTATTAGGGTGGGACTGATTAGCAGACAGGCAGATTCCTGTTCATGCTGCCTCCTCTCCCACACAAAATATTCTCTTTATTTTGAAAGCTGAAGTGATATTCTTTCATTGCACCTTGTCAGAGAAATTTCTGTGTTTTGGATTTAATCCTGTTAAACTCCTTGTTAGTTTTCTCCTAGGCAGATTTTAAGCATTTTTATATTTTCAAAGAAAATTCTAGATACCTTTTTATTATGATACAATTCTTACACAATATGCATATCATATATAATATACATAGATGTTAAATGTCATTATTTGTTGTTTGCACGCCTAAGGGAGAGAAATTTAGAGGATATTTAGAATTAATTGTAAATACCTTTTGGCATCAGTCTATCTTGTGTTCCTCAGCATTTCTTGGAAATAGACCACTTAAAAATAGACAACTGTATATAGGCAAGCACTGGAGATGTGCACATATCCCACTTGGTCACAGGCTACAACATATCAACAAATTAATTTTTCTTCAAGGGATAAATTTTATATTGGTTGCACCTCTTCCCTCCTGCCTGGTCTTATTCAAACCAAGCCTGAGCATCAGCGAGAAAGGACATCATGTTGGATGATGTGTTGGATGATGGACATCATCAGTTTTCTATAACAACATAGAATACTATTCTGAAAACCCTCACTGATTTTTTGACTGTGTCATGTTTCATATTCTGTAAATAGTCTGAACCACCATTTAAATTTATGTACGAACCATTCACTTGCAAGTTATGCATGACATTTTGCCCAGCTGGAAGAAATTTGCCTTTTTGGCAACAGGAAATGTTGAGTGGCCATAGATGATACGGTAACAACCAGCAGTTCTCTGGGAGACGTGATTTGCTAATATCATTTGAAGTTGCCTCATTCCATATTGGAATTTCCAGCTTGAAAATATTCATCTCTCACCTGCTATTTTCTCAATACCAAATACTTGTTTAAAACAAATTTTTATTTTCATAAACACAGCACAGACAAAATTCTGGCTACAACATGTGTGGACCTAGCTGATTTTTACTCATGCCACTATAAAAATGTGATAGGATCCTTAACTGTTCAGTCCAAGCTGAGTCTTGTGGAATTCTTACTATTGTCAGAACATGGGAACAATTAAGACTTCTGGAAGCACAAAGGAAGAAAGCAAGCCACTGCTGCTGCCGCTTGCAGGAAAATAGACTTGTCATTTACTGCAGAAAACCAATGATTAGACTACAATAGCACTGGCAGCTTACAGATTTCCTTAATTTTTTTAGCAAGCAGGGCTCAGCACCTGGACAAGGAATTTTCTACCTAATAGTCATCAAAGAGAGGACGTTCAGTTTGACAGGGCAAAGATATGTCTATAAAGGAACTATAGGTTTTCATTTTAAGAATGTGCAGCGAGTGTTAATTTACTGTTTAGGATATTCAGTGACTGAGTTTCAAAGCACAAATCTAAGCCTTAAGTAATCATTTTTTGCTTTGTAAATTAATCAGAAAATTGATTTCCACTTAAAAAAGACAAAGTGCATTAAGGCATTGACAGGGTGTGTGTTGCAGCTTTTTGAAGATTCTACAATTTAATTTCCTCCTTGTAAAATGATATATATGTTTTATAAAGTCATGTATTCCTTAGTGAAACATTTGTATGGTGCAAGAGACAGGCTACTTCTGTGACTGAAGGAATCATCAGCCTTCTAAAATCTTTCATATAAATCATCTTTTTAAAGTTAAAATTATTCACCTCCCCATTTGATTTCAGGAACACGTTACTATGTACCTGTATCATTACCATTTAATGATATAATCCTGGGAAACATCCTCTTAATTAGTCCTTTTGTTACCAATTAGACAAACAGGCACCTTTTGTTATAGGAATTCTTACACCAATGATCTGACAAAAATAGGCTCTTCATATGCATAATACCTACCACCAGTTGTGGTAACTAGTCTCATCTAAAATCATATACAGACAGTACCTGATGCTGGAAATTACAATGGCTGAGGAAAAAAAAAAAAAAAGGTTTTTTTTTCATCTGATCTGAGCCTCTGCTGAAGGAGTTGGATATATTAAATATAACTCATGCATGACTTTTTAATTTATGGTAAACAAGTACCATGACATCTCAGACACAGTAGCTGGAATAATATCAAAACTGTACTGGTTTGGATCTTATAAAATATGCCAAAACTAAACACCAATTTCTGAAAACGCAAGGCTGTTCATTTCAATCTTTTTCATATAAATATTTTAAAATGTTTATTATCACAAGCACAACAATTCACATCAGCTTTTCCATGCGAAAAATATTAGTCTCTAATTCTAGCAATTTGGACTTCTCCAAGATCATATAGATAAACTGTTAGAGAAATACCAACAGCATGTTTCTTGAATCATCCATGTTCTACCAGGCACTTCAGGATATTGAACAGGACCTGGCTTTGGGTCCTGAATCTAAAGATGAGTGTTATACCAGCTAAGTTCCAGCATGTTGCTAAAAAATTCAAAGTTGTCCCTGAGTTTTCAGGCTGAATCTAAATTTTCTGGAGCTTGTCAAACACCAAAATGGTCTGGTAAATTCTTCTTCCTATCTGCAGAATATCTCATCTTGGGAACTGTTACAAGAAGATAGTTTTGGGTTTAGTAACATCAAATTTATATCAGCAGAAAGCTTTCACCAGCAGGAGGAGAACCCTCATTCTGTGTGGAGTGGGCTGATGTTCACAACTCAAGGCTTTCCAACCTTCCTGTTACACCGTGGCAAAGGCGTGACTTTGACAAGACAAAGTAACCAGCTCTGGGATATTTAGCTGTGGAAAAGTTTCTTACCACCATGTACCGCTATGTCACATACACTATGTGTATGATTTGGGTTTAATTGCAAAGGCTTTGAAATTTACCTTTCAGCTTTACCACTGAAAACTAGGAGTAAAAGACCAGCACATATGTAGGCAACAGTTAAACTAAACTAAGTCTTCCAGTTAAATAAGGTTTTATCCATAAATCTTATTCTATTTGAAACATTAATTTTTTACTAATATTGTAGTGTAAAAATGATTGCTGGAAAAGAGCCTTTACCATTCCCATCTATCCTTTAATGTATTAGATTGCAATACTGCTCGTTATGGTATGTTTAAGGCACTTTGCCTTCTTTTAGCAGCTTACTTATTTGGTGGAATCACTTTCAGGTTATTTTATTCCTGTGCCACCATCCTAGTAATTTTGGGAAGAATCTTTGTAAATCATTGGATACTAAACTCATTCCCTCAGAGGAGGCAATTGTGTAACCCACTAGAATTTATCCTTCAGAATTCTTTCAAACTACACATCCCTTTGCCTACTTTTAATCCAATTACTGCTGCTTATGATATCTAAAAAAGTCTTACCCTTTCTTGTTTTCCTGCATTTAATTTTGATGAATATACTTGTCATGTCTTTACAACTATTGTCTACACACCACAGAATTTACTTAATCTTCCTTATTTCTCCCTCTTCCCTTATTTTTTAGTATATTTGAATTTTCTTCACTTTGTGGTCATTTTTGTATCACAGACATAAGTAAAATTTTGCAAATTAGATTTTGTGGTGGTTTAAGCACC
>VXBA01006223.1:155372-181944 GCA_013399895.1 Serilophus lunatus | reverse complement strand
TGAAGTGGAGACAGAGTCTGTCTAGGCACACGAGGTGTGCACAATTTGTCTGTGCCCAGCGCTGTTTGCCTTTGTTTTATAATAAATTGCTTTTGAAAATTAAAATAATTGTGGAACCGTTTCTCACAGTGGGGGCAGGACAAAGACAGAAGTAGCACGAGACATAGAGAGAGACTGGGATAGTGAGAGAGAAGCATAAGCAAGAACCCTGTGTAAACCACACTCAGATGCCCCAGTTGGGTTGGCACACCTCATGTGCATGAATAAATATGTACCCAATTCTAGGCTTTCTGTCCTGGTCTTTCCAGTCTTTCAGTCTGCACAGAGCAATCTTGTCCTGCCCTAGGTGTAGAGAGAGAGAGGCAAAGCACATGCAAATGAGAAGCTAAGTACAAAAAAGAGGTATAAAGTGTGTCCAAGAGAGAACAGAAGCTTGGGATGGGGTGGTGGTGGTGAGGGGATAGCAAGAGAGGCATAGAGAGGACACTAAGCAAGGTAAAGGAAGGGATACAGAGTGAAAGAGAGAAGGGATAGCAAGTAAGGGATAATAAAAGACAGTGAGACAGAAAGAGAGGGAAACCACACAGGAAACCACAACCTCATTTTATAGCAGCACCAAACTTCACAGATGTTCCTCTACTATCAGCTGTGTGGACGAATCAAAATCTTCTTAAATGGCAGTACAGACAAACCTAATCCCTTTCATCAGTATTTACTAAAATTCCATTTATTGCACACTAGTAGCTACGATTTTTGAAAACAACATGTCCTATGACCACCTGTTATCCTGCAACTCTGATGAAAGTTAGCTTTCATCTCTTCCAGTAACTACAGTTCAGTAACAATAGGAAGGACTGCCACAAATTTATTTAGAGACACAAAACTTAACCAACATTCCTTTCAGATTTTTTTTTATCTTTTCAATGGCTTTTCAAGTCTTTCTAGAGTCCTGATAGCAGTTTCTGACTAAACTGTCATTATCCTTTGAGGATACTCTGTGTGCTTACCACTGGATCATAAAATTTCCCCCAGGTTACTCACACCCAACATTGTTCATGTTGATTCTCTTAAGACTTTCAATGAGCTTATGTGTGCACTAACTTTTAATGAACTCTTTTGTAAAACCTAACGATACAGGATGGTAGAAAAATATTTTCTCACCATACAGAGGTTCTAAACAAAAATAAAGGACAAACACTGCACCTGTTTGTACAGCAAAGTGATACTGCATACCTGCACTCCAGGCAGAGCAACAAACAGTTTGTGGCTCTACAGATGTAGTGAGAACTGGAAGACTGTACAGTCAACTCAGCTACATGCTCTTGAGCGTAATTCACATAAATACCAGAAAAGCAAGAAGAAGACAATGTAACCATGACAACCTCAAATCAGAGCTTGGGCAGAAATAAAAAAAGGTTTTCAGAACTCTTTCAATTTAGTACTACACACAAAGAAAAAGTGACAGACCACTTAAATTAAAAAGTCTATATGATGTGTATATGTGATGTGGTCTCTACCTAGCCTGCAGTTCTGTTCACAAGATCAAGTTTGTAGCAATGACAGTACATTGCATCAATAAGAGCATTTAAAAGCTGAGTGTCTAACTCTACAATGCCTTTGAGCAGTAGCTAGAACACTTGAGCATGAGTTCTTAATTAGGGTAATCAGTCATTACTAGAAAACAAACTCCATATTGGATATGCTCACTCTACCAAACATTATAATTTTTAAGTTCTAAATCTGTTCAGATGCTTACTTCTACCTAGAAAGCAAAAATAACCTAATCTACCCCAAATCTGTGTATTTAGAAATTCTGTGCACACATCTTTCCTTAGTATTTACATGGAAAGTGCTTCACCTCTCAAAACACATCTGCATAGCAAGTCCATGGAGCAAGAAGATGGCACTTATTTTATGTGGCTTTGAAGCAACTTGTCATTCATTTGTAACAGACACAACCCTACTTTGCTGGACCACTTTCCAATTAAAAAATACTTTGCAATAGTAAAATCATGCCTGCCCAAAGCAAACCTCATAGGAAAAGTCAATGTCTCACCAATACAACAAAGGAATGAATGGAGAGGCATCCATGACAGTAACAAAGTCTAAGAGAAATCCTGAACCATCTCTACAATGACAGCATCTCAGGAAATACCTAAGTGAGTAAAATAAAACCCCAGTCCAGATTTCCATGCATCTCAACAAACAAGTAGATAACTTCTTCTATACTATTTTTATTTATCTAGAGGGTAGGACTGCTGACAGCACAACACATAATAAGTATTACCATTCTAAAGAATGCAACAGTGTATATTCTTAGAAGAAAACATTTTTCAGCTTTAATTAACCTAAGGAAGAGAGAAAGGAGTAAAATCAAAGGAAATTAAAAAATACTTGTATAAAAAACTGAAGGGTTCAGTGAAAAATGTTTGTATCATTTGTCTTTAAGTAAGGCTGCACTTTCTACCTTGGACTCAAAAAAATAAAAGCATATTGAAACATTCACTGCATGTCCAGCTTATGTCAGAAAGAAAACTGATCAATACATTAACATGGATTGTGAATGACTCAATAAATCAAACATATGAGGCTAAAGATGGCAATAGCTGATGTTAACTGCTGAAATTCCTTTAGCTAGCATGCCTTCCTAATTCTGTTTAGACCAGCATTATAAAAGAATTCACTACAAAACTTAAGTTTGCTGTGCTGGAATTCTACATTAATAAAGTTAAGGTATAACAGTGAAGTTATGCAACTACTAACACCCTTCTGTTAGGCATAACTTCCATTTTTGATATCGGAAAGCCATTTACTAACATGAAAGCACTGTTACAGCTTTGATCACAGAGGAAGAAAAGCCTGTAGGCATGCAGTTTCTAATGCTAGGAAATGGTCACCAGTTCACCCTGACACTTAACTCATTAAACCAAATAAAGCACATATTCCAATGTACAAGCAATCTGAAAACTATCACAATACTGTGAACATCATCCACATGACAATTTTGTTAGGGTAGGAGCTTGAAAACTGAATATAACTGGAGTATACTGCACAGTGAGGTCATATAATATATGTCAGGTTATCCAACAGAATGGCCCTTTTCCAGTCATAAGGATCCAAAAATCCAAAGTTCTACTTCAGATCAGAGCAATAGAGTAGTCACTGTAAAAACTACCCTTTACATGAAACAGGTGTTCCCTGGAATTTATACAATTCACATACAGAACACTTGGTTAAGTTCAGGCATCAGTTTAATCAGTACTCTCTGTCTCAAAAGTAGTTTCAAGAGTTATTGCACAGTTTCCATGGAGACTGAACCTAACGAGTTCTTTCTATTTCTGTTTGTGAAAACCCCATCACATTTAAGCTGCCAAGTTTCTCAGGAGAGCCTGAAGGATTAAAAGTGGTAGTTATATCCATGCTAGTGTCTATCACATGCCACTTAATTATTTTAGAATGAACTTACCTTTCCATATGAGGAAAATATCTTACAGTTTCACATGTTTGATCAGATGGAAGCAAATTATTTAAGGACTTCCAACTACATTTCCACAGCAAATGTATTATCTGAAAACCTCCTTATGTTCTATTCCACCTTACTATACTGGCCAAAGATGCTACATGTATCTAATGCACTTTCACCTCACAAGGAGGCTCTTAATGTCTCTTATTGCATCCCCACAGGCAGTCCAGGCTAGGAAAAGTGGACAGTCAGATGGACTGAAAACTATTCAGATGCCATACAAAGTCCACCTGGAGGTCAGTCACTAGTGATCAACAGGACACCACACTGGGGCCAATACTGTTTAATATCTTCATTAATGACCTGGGCGATGGGGAAGTGTCCCCTCAGCCAGTCTGCACACAACACAGAACTGGAAGGAGTGTTCTGTGCAGGAGATGGGTCTGCAGATGGGTCTGCTGACACTCAGAGGCATCTTGACATGCTAGAGAAATGGACTGACAAGAAACTCAAGGAAGTTTAACAAAGAGAGATGCCAAATTCTGCACCTAGATTAAAATAAATTCATGCACCAACACAGGCTTGGGGCTGAGCATCTGGAAAGCAGCTTGGCAGAGAAGGACATACATTACTTTTGCTGGACAGCAAGTTGAGAATGAGCAAGCAATGTTCCCATGAAACAATCCAAGGTTGTAGTGGGAAAAGTAAAGACAGCAGGTTGAAGAAGATGATCTTTCCCCTCTGATGAACAGTGGTGAGATCACATCTGGGGTTCTGGATCCAGGTGCAGGCTTCCCAGTACCTTACAGACATGAGTGTACTGACACGAGTCCACTGAAAGCTTACAAAGATAATTAAGGGTTCGGAGCATCTTATGTACTGTGAGAAGCTGAGATTGCTTAGCCTTGAGAAAAGTAAGATCAGGAGAGTTCTCACCAATGTTCACAAATGTCTTATGGGCAGAAATAAAGAAGATGTACTCAGACTCTTCTCACTGGTGCACAATGAAAGGATGAAAGTCAATGGACACAAATTGATACTCAACAAATTCCCCCTAAACACCAGTAAATAACTGCTTAACTGCAAGAGTTGCTATGCACTAGAAGAGGTTGCTCAAGGAAACCATGGAGTACCTCTACTTGTTCTGGCTGACCTTTCTTTAGACTGGAGGGCTGGACTCCAAACTCAAGTATTCTGTTGTTTCACAAATACAAAGTGCATAAGGAGGGAAGGGTATGCATGTGTACACATCCCTAGGCAGTGATGCCCAATGGAACTTGGCTTTAAAGAATTTCAGCAAGAATCTCCGGTAAGTCAAGCCAACCAATTCAGCTATAAATTACACGGGCTCTGCTAAATGGCTGGAATAAACAAAGATAGCCCCTGTCCAGGTCAACCTCCTGAGATACAACAGCTGTAAAACAGGCTGCAAGATGCTAGGCTCTTTGATAAGAATAATACTCCTGAGTGCTTCTGGACACATCCATTCATCTAAGACTGTATCAGGACGGGTCAGGAATCCTAATGACATCATGTGGCAATACAATGGGACTCACTCAGCATACTCCAAAAATAAGGTCAGCTGGATTCTTTTAGACCTTCCTACATGGAGCAAGTGGGGAAAGGATCTTCATCTTGCTCTCAGGGCCACATTGAAAAGGAAAGGGTTTGATTTTCACTGACCAAGGCATATCCTTTATGAGACAGTTAATAAGAAGCTTTTATAAAGAACATCCTAAAGCATCTATCAGTTTAAGAAGGTCAGTCTCCTATACATTTAAAAAAACACAAGAACCAGCTGCAGTTTCAGCTTTAGTTGCAATGAAGATAGACAAAGTAATGAGACAATCATTTGGACAACAATGGCAAAGGATAACAGTAAATTAAAAATCATAACAGACCAACCTGTGAGCATATTAACACACCAATTTAAACAAGTCTCAGCAGCCAGAGATTCCAGTCCACTTTTATGCACTATTTCATAAAGGAAACCACTTCACCAGCTGACCCAAATGAACCTTAACATGGCCACACACACAAGCTGCTCAGTGGGATCTACTTACATAAGTGATGTATTACAGGCCATAGCTACCTACTTGAGAGCAAGTTAAACCACCACTGCACCTGGCAACACTACTAGCTGACCTTTTAATCTGCAAAAATTCAACCAAGAAAGCATCAGAACAACAATCAGCACTACTACAAAGTTATATTATTTGAAACAATATTAAACAAGTACAGATACTCCAGGATTTTGTTACAGAAACTTTTTCATTATTTTGCTAGAAGAGCTTTCAAAAAACGTGCTATATGGTATCGTTTTCTCTTCATTGTATGTTACTGTTCATCACAGTCTGCAGTCTAGGTTTTAAATAACATGAAAACTGCAGCTCTTAAAATTATAGGAACTCTTACTCTTTTCCCCACTCAACTCTACTGTGCTCAGAGTTCTCCACGCATGAGCAAAAAGTGTCCATTCCAAAGCATCTACTTTGTAATAATGAAGAATGGAGAGTGGGACTGTTAAAAAAAAACTCAACATGAAAGGAACAGTGAACAGTGAAACTATATAGCACTGTTTTAAACAAAGCATGGCAGAAGTATAAGGGAATTCAGAAAACCAAGACATTAATAGAATGTAAGCAATACATTCTATTTTTTTCTATATTGCCTAGAAGAGAAGTGGCAGCAGTTTTTATATGTACATGATTGCTCTTCTTAAAGAGAGCTGAAAGAATGGAGAAAACTAGAAGAGCTGATGTACTGATGGAGAAAAGCAGTAACTAGAGCTAAACTGAGGAGGATTAGAAACAGAGTTAAAGCTCAGCCTGGTATCAAGTCACCAGGTAGTAAGGAAAATTCAAGAAAGGGATCTCTGAAAAAACTCTGAGATGGTAAGAATTCAGTCACTCTCAAATGTTATTTCTGTGAAAATACATCAAATTTTTGCATTTGGGCATTGATATGATACAGAACTCACAACTCCTCTCTGTTTTAGCACACTGCATCACTAAGTTTGAATACCCTGAATGACAAGTTAAAAACAATTTTAAAGAGTCCAACTGGATTTTACAAGTACACTACATTTTTCGACTGTCTTCCTAAAATTCCAATGCACTAATTAATTTTATTATACTCATCCGCTACACAGGACACCCAAAGTACAAATATTTTAACTGCAATAACCAGTAACATACAATAACATAAGTAAGTTTTATTTATACAACATTGCATGTTGCTATGACAAAGAAGGACAGACATCTAAAGAACATCACATTAGTTAAGTCTGAATTCTATTCTATCAGTTTAAAAAGTCCTTCTTATATCTCTGACTTAATAGGTTCCAAGAAGAATGTTTTTAGGCAGAACATGCTTTCACAACAAAATGTAATAAAACTTTAAGTAATTCAGCATAGCAAACTGAGAATGCATTAAGAAAAAAAAATTTAGTAAAGCATACATGTATATTCCCAGTGCACAATTTCTGCAGAAAAACTGAAACTGGAAGAGTTAGGTGATACAAATTCATATTGAAAAAAGAACGTGCATTTTCTTAATAGAAAACTAACTTCAAAGGAAAAAAGATTATGTAAACAAAAACTATTTCTTTGAAAAGATATACACTGTACGGGTGGTATTTATATCTGCAACACATAGAGGAGCATTTCTTTAGTTCGAAACATGATTACCTGCTAACTTCAGAATTTAAGTAGCACAGCAGATGAATGGCCCAAAGAAAAGGTCCTGCGTATGTTGCAAATGCTGTAAGGAAGATAGCTGGTATCTCCACATAGCTTTCTAGTCCCACAAAACCTGCTGAAACATCCACGGTAGCAATGCCATTTGAATTTCCCTGAAAATAAGAATATAATAGTAGACATTCAAATATCTCCAGAGATATATTTAGAGTACATTACAATAATACTAATTACTGCACCAATTAAAGACTTGCTGTTTCAGTCACTTTAAAGTACAGACATGTCCTTTACATTTGAATTTCAATAAAACAGCTTACCAAACAAGTGCTTTTATTTAAGATGTACAGACTAATGAAGGCATAAACAGCATGCTATTTTGATTATTTTGTCTGCAAATTAACATCCTTATTGTTCAATAAATCACATAAAAAAAATTTAAAGCAAGCAGCTATACTTGCTGATTTCAGCTACAGTAATGAAAAAAATGCATTTTTCATCACACATGCTTCAAACATAAAATTTTAGGCCAGCTGCCTAAAATTACACCAGGAAATAAATATTTCTTGCCCTTAGAGACAATAGGACTAATTCAGAGCTGTAATAGAACACTACACCACCCACGTGCCTGCCCATGGCACAAGTCCTTACACGTAAACAGATTAAGACAGGCAAATTTAGAAAGGTTTCTGCTTCCTAAGTCTCTGTACCACAAAATATTGCATTTAAGTAGGCCAAAAGCCAGCATAGGTAGCCTGAATCATCAAAAAAAGGCATTTAGAACCTAGTAAGTGAAAAACAGAAGGAACATGCAGTAATTAAAGTATTAAGAGCTGTCCAAGACTTTTATATTTTACATAGTTTTGTCTTCCAGTGACAAAAACCACTAAATAAAAAATAATAATATAAAATTGAAGAAAATGCTTTTGACTGAAAATCCAAGTGTTTAACTTTATTTAAAGACCTGAAGTAGCAAATACCCCTTGTGATTAAGGCAGAGTATTTCTTACCTTACAAGGTCACAGATAGGTTTCCTCAGACTAGTGAGAAAGCTCTCAAATATTCTTACTATACCTGGAGAAACTGAATGGTTTCTACAGCACTGACATTCTAACAGCTATCAAACCTTGATTTTCCAGCTACAGACTCCCAGAATAACTCTAATGTAAAGGCTGTCATTGCCAATAGCCTTAGACTCAATCCCAGCAGAGGATGTGAAGAGTGGTGACTCGTCAAACTTGATCTTTGCTCGCCTTAGAGAAGCATAAAAAATAGATAGCTTTTTCAGGTACCTAACTGATCAGACAGCAGTGACAGCAAAAATACCTGTTGCTGAAACAGCTCTAAAATGCAAGAGACAAAAGCCACCCATGTTGTCATAACCATTCAGAGCTCATTGTAAGTAGTCACTGTCCCTGTGGGTCCTACCACAAGGATATCTCCAGAATGTAAGGGGATTCTGACACTGTAAGAGGGCAGTAAGGTATATAAATTTTACCAAGATATCCTACAGCAGAAGAAACTTGAGTTATGACTATCAGCCTTCCTCACTTTGACTTTCGTCATGCACCATTGTAGTAAATTACTGTTGCACCAGTGTAATAAATTATTGTTGTGCATTTATTGTAATGTTCAGCAATGACAGAAACAAAGCAAAGAATAACTAATGATGAGCAGCTAGGACCTGTAAGATGAGACCGGAAAAGAAAGCTACTAATTAAGGCTACTCCTCAGGTTAAGGGGTATAGACTAAGGTCATGGCAAGAGCAGAAAAGTCAAGTGCAGCACTTTAAGGGTGAGGCAAGGTGCTGCCCCTCAACAAGCACAAGTCTGTCAGGTTCAGGTAGGGAGGGAACCTGCTTTCTTTTCCCCCAGTCCCTGTCCACATCAACAGGTCCTTTCCTCAACACATCTACTTATTTTTCATTCCCCTCCTTCATTGCATGATATGTGCAGAGTAGAAAATGTAAGACATCAGGAGATACTGCTCATGTCATGAAAAGCCTCTCAACACTGCTTACTCCACCTGCACACAGTTGATCCTTGGCATCCTGGAGCAAGCCCGCATCTCACTGCATGTGAAAAGGAGCAAGAATAAATGCAGCACTGCACTATATGTCACTGGTCCTGCAGAACAGGGCAAAAAGATGCACTCCCTCAGAGAAAATAGTGAGTGCAAAGGAAGGAACCAGGAGGAAGGAACAGCGTTCTCTCTCTTCTCCTAACTCCCTGGCTTCCTTCTACACCGGATTCACTCCATCTGTCTTTGACTTTGTTTAAAGTGATGTAACTATAGAACAAGCAGATCAAGGATGCACAAGTTTGGATCCACACACTTACAACTCCAACCACACTGTTAAGTGTCCAAACATCCCACTCTTACCAGGAATCTGTGGCACAGATGGTGCCACAGCTACTGCTAGAAGAGTTCTGCTGAGCAGTAAGAAGCACTTTTTCTTCAGGTTAGACATAACTCTCCAAGACTGATTCATATATTTAAGCCGATTTTCATAGCTTAGAAATTCGAGTGCTCCATACAATTCGTAACTGACAATTCAGTGTGTCTCCTTTTATTTTAACATATCATTCAAGTATTTCAAACAATGCAATAGTTTAGTTTTTAAGGGCAGAGAGTGGCAGGAGACAACACATTATTGCATAAAAGCATTCCATAAATCCTCATGATCTAGATCAACAAAGCAGATATATATAAGAACGCTGGCTAGAGAAAGTATCCAGAATATTTGCTACAGTAGCAGAGGATAATCCCTCCATAGACAGTAATGAAAACAATCTAAAGCCTCTTCAAAGCTGCAATGACTTCTCTGAAAACTTTTCAGTTACTACATCATTCACTGAATGTGAGCCATTCATTATCTGAAGTATCTCAATGACTTTTACTGAACTGAGAAGTAGAGGTGCAAGACAAAACTAAAACACTTGTTTAACAACTGCTTTAACACAGCAAGACTGTTACTGCACGTCCACTGTGCCCTTCACATAATTGTATGCCTCTCCAGTAACTGGAACACTACAATGAGGAATTTATTTTAATTACTTGTAGCAAATCATTTAGGGTGAAAAAATGAAGTTATTGGAAAAGATTAGCCAGAAAGGTTATGCTGTCTCCAGACAGACCTTGGAGTTTTCAAGACTGAGCAACCTGGTTTGACCTCACAGCTGATGCTGCTCTAAAACTGGGATTGAACTGTGAGCCTTCTAAAGTCCTCTTCAATGTAAATCATCCTACAGTGCTTTGAAATCATAACAAGTCACTCAGTGCATCTCTTTACCTAGAGACAAGATGAATTAGACAGAAATTATTCTAAAAATGTACAAACCTACTCTGTTTTCCTCCAGTGATAAAAAGCACTAGAAACTATAAGCATTTCTTAACGCTTTTGAGATTGTATTTTCTTTGTCCTGTTCTGCAGATATATGAACTAATGCTGGGAATGAAACCACACAAGATTAATAAATAAATACATGGAATTTTTGTTGATTTATAAGCTTTTATCCAAGGTAATGAAAATATTCTCAGAAATATTAACTGCAAAATAGATTTTTAGGAGCTGCATTAGTGAGGAGAAACAATCAAGTTATTTATTTTTATTCTCACTGCATTTGAAGGGTAAGTGGCAGTGATAAAGATACAGCATATTTTTGGGAAGTTACTGATGAGTTACAAGTTACGAGATGTGGACAACACGAGAGCTTAGGAGAAAACAATAATTCAAGCTCTTCAAAAAATTCATCAAGAGGTTCTCAAGCTTGCAATAATAGCCTGACAAATAAGTAGTATTCTGATCTAATGTATTAATTTCATGAGTTTTTGGCAATACTGAAGTACTTTTAACTTTGTTTTTCTTCGTCAATTTGCACTAAGTGATAAATAAAGCAAAGACCCTACTTACTGAAGCAAGACTAAAAAATAAAGTGATTTTACCCAGTTTCACATAAATAACACAGTCCTCTATCCAGATAATCTCTAAAAGCCTCCAAGTATGAAGACTGCACAACCTGTCTGTGTAAACTTTTCCACTTCTTATTATTTACAAAAATCTTGCTAGAAGGCTGGAAAAGGTTCAAATTGTCAGTAAGCAGAGAGGGCCAACTAGTTCTGCAAGGAAGGGTAAGCTGGGAAAGGAGCATGAAAACAAGGCAGGTGAGAGCAGCAAGGCAGGACTGGTCAGTGACATGTCCAGGTCAAGGCCAGACCCAGGGTCCTGCCATAAATGAAGCACAGAATGCAAAACCAAGATCAAGGCATTTGTTTTCAACCCACTATTAATTTGGGGTCTTTTCTTCTATTTACATTCAAAATCATAAAATTGGCTTCTACACCTAGGCATTTAATGTTTTCCCCCATGTTCATCAGTTATACCAGCTGACTAATGAAAAATAGTATCTGTTCCTATGAACCTTGCTTACTCTATACACTTAAGATTTTCACAGCTCTACTCTTCTATAAAGTCTTGAAGGATCTTACAATATTTTTTGAAAGAACAGTGCCTCTTTCATTAAACATGTCATCCTGAACAAAGCTATTTTTACTCAGTATAATATTCAAAGGGCCATCACTTACATTCCACACTCAGAAAGAGAGTTACTACTTTTGACATTACGTACCTGCTTGTCTACCAAGATTTAATAAGGTTCAGTAACATGGGCAAGAAGTCTCATTCTCTTCATAGTCACACCAAGACATGCAAAA
Organism: Serilophus lunatus; assembly: GCA_013399895.1. Classification (NCBI taxonomy): domain Eukaryota; kingdom Metazoa; phylum Chordata; class Aves; order Passeriformes; family Eurylaimidae; genus Serilophus; species Serilophus lunatus. The sequence goes on along the minus strand of VXBA01006223.1, from coordinate 170,072 downwards.
AGCAGCTCTCCAAATCTTTCAGATGGAAGCATTTCATATTTAGTTTATATTTCTCTTTTCCTGCCTCATTTAGCTAGCACAGTTTAAATTTAGTATCCATCTGATCTTCATCAACAAAAAATTGCAAGGTTTTTCAATTTTTGTTTTTGAACCATAAACCTGCTATCATTTTTGTATGCTGCACTAGATCTATATGCCTGTCTGGAAATTAAAACCCTAGCAGCACACTAAACCCAGTCAGTTTAATAGGGATAGCTCTAGCAACCAAAAAACTTGAGGAAACAAAGTAAGGGAAGACATTTAAATCCATGTCAGCAGTGCACATCATGCCTAGTAATACAGTTACGCTTCCTTGACATCTTAGAATTCTAGCATAGATGTCTCTGACTCCTGAAGCAGTAAACAAGTGACCAGCTGTTTACCAAGGCAGGCTGAACAGAGGTCAATACAGAAGATGAGAACCCAATGGACTTCTCCAGCAGCAACAGCCCAGTTGTATCTCCTTAATGTTTACTCAGCATTTGAGACCAAATGATACACCCTCTGTCTGAAATATAACTCTTTTCTAAGTCTGTGTTCATGGTCATGGACAGGACAGCTGGTTACTAAATCTAGGACATCTGCACTTTACTCAGTAAGAACAGTGCCATTTCACTGGAAGGCACAGAAGTGAGAAGGGGATCTCTAAGCTATCATCAAGCAAAGACTTTCCTGGTTTTCCCATAAGGTGAAGGAAAAAGATTAAATGTCTTATTCAAACAATTAAAATCTGTTACTGAACAACCACAGGTGCTTTCAGAGTTCTACCTTTCATCACCCAGCTGAGGAAAAGCTGGAAAATGTACAAAACCACACAAAAAAACACCTGAGGCCACTTATCCATTGTACTCTTGAGATATACAAGAAGAGTTATAGCTTCAGTGCCTGCATTTGTCATAAGAGGTGTGAATAAACACAAAAGCTGCACTGCCATGAGAAGAGACTGTAACACATTTGAAGAGAGGGTTACCTCTATGTGTTTGGGAGAGGGGAGTCTCACTGCAGGGTGAAAATAGCATAGACGTTGGTAAGTATTCACTCATTGTATATCTGGTATGGATCCTGCATCTATAGTTCAGTGACTGACAGTCAGTTGTCAATATAAAATTGAAAGTTAATTAAGTGCCACTAATAAAAAAATGACACTTCATTCCTGACTTTAAGCTACACAAACTGAGAAGTTTTTCTTTGCAACAGGGCATTCTGAACTCAAAGGAAAAGAAAGGCGAAACTTAAATGTGCATGAAAAAAAAAATAAATTAATGAAACAGTGTTTTTAAGGTTTTCAGCTTTTTAATTTTACCTGGTACTGCAAATCAGAATGCTAAACACCAAACAATATATAAAGGGCATGAAACTTCTGGAAGAAGTTTCTTCTATTCTTGGATCTATAGTCCTAGGCTGGAAAGGCTATTCTGAGAATAAATTGAAAGAAATTTACCAAATGAATACAGAGCACTAATTAGATTTTGAGAGGCTTTTGTAACTTCTGTAATTTTATGAACTACCAGCTCGACCATTCTGCTTTTCTAAACCAGTATTTTGCACATCAGATAACTGCTTTCAATTGTGAACAGTAAAAAAAAAAGGTCCCTCTTAGCCTTATATGATTCAATTAGTGTTTTTCCATGCTTTCAGAACAGGTTTTTTGTCAGAGAATGAAGTAACAAAGCTAACATCCAAAGAATGGTATTTTAGTCAAATTCTTAATAACCATCCCAAAAAGGGCATCTAATATGAATGTACTTACAATAATTTTAACGATAACCGAAACCTTGTTCTCTAAGGAATAGGGAGTGGGGGTGTGAAAGAAAATCCCATCTGTCTGGACTCTTAAAAGTAGTGCTTTTTCCCCCAGCAGAACTGATTTCTCTATTTCTGGAATATCCCTAAGATGTTCTGAAAATACTAAAAGAAAAAAAAAAAAGAAATAAAGAGAAAATAGAGAAGAAGGCCCCAAGTAGAATTCTTCTTTCTGTTCTACTACAATTCATTTGCCACCTTAATCAGTTCAGGGCGCAGGCATAGGTGAATAGGCACATATCTTAGATTTCAGTGTAGAAAAAAATTTCATTTGTAAAAGACCATTAGCATGTTCTTCTGAAATGGATACATTTTAAAGGGTCTTATGCTAAAGAGAGTTAAGAATATGTCACAATTTTTACTAAGCAGTTGCTAAATCACAGAACAGACTGAGTTGAAAGGGATCATCACGGATCATCATGTCCAACTCTTAGCCTTGCACAGGACCATCCCCAAGAGTCACATCATGTGTCTGAGAGTATCGTCCAAACATTTCTTGAACTCTGACAGGGCTGGTGCTGTGACCACTTCCCTGAGGAGCCTGTTCCAGGGCCCAACCATCACCTGGGAGAAGAACCTTTTTCTAGTATCCAACCTAAACCTCCCTTGACACAACTTCAGGCCATTGCCTCAGGTCCTGTCACTGGTCACCACAGAGAAGAGATAAGTGCCTGCCCCTCCTCCTCCCCTCATGAAGAAGTTGTAACTGCAATGAAGTCTCCCCTCAGTCTCCTCTTCTCCAGCCTGGACAGACCAAATGACACCTCACACAGCTTCCCCTCAAGGCCCTTCACCATCTTCGTTGTCCTCCTTTGGACACTGTCTAACGGCTTAACATCTTTCTTATATTGCAGTCCCCCAAATTGCCACAATATTCAAGGNGGCTTAACATCTTTCTTATATTGCAGTCCCCCAAATTGCCACAATATTCAAGGTGAGGCTGCACCACTGCAGAGCAGAGCAGAGCAGGACAATCCCCTCCTTCCACCAGCTGGTGATGCTTTGCCTGAGGCCCCCCCAGGACACGGTTGGCCCTCCTGGCTGCCAGGGCACTGCTGACTCAGATTCAACTTGTCATTGACCAGGACCCCCAGGTCCATTTCCATAGCACTGCTTTCCATCATCTCATTCCCCAGTCTGTACATGCATCCAGGTGTTCGCATCCCATCCCAGGTGCAGAATCCAGCACTTTCCATTGTTGAAGTTCTGATGGCTGTTGAATGCCCAGTCCTCTGATTTGTCCAGATCTCTCTGCAGGGCTTCCTTGCCCTAGAGGGAGTCAACAGCTCCTCCCAGTTTTGTGTCATCTGCAGACTTGCTTAGTATCCCCTGCAGTCCTGCATCCAAGTCATTTATGAAGTTCTTGAAGAGCACAGGGCTTAAGATGGAGCCCTGCAGAACCTCAGTAGTGACAGGTCCCCAGTCTAATGTGACCCCATTCACTGTTAACCCTCTGTGCTCGACCCTGGAGCCAACTGCTCACCCACTGCATGATGTGTTTATCCAGCTGTGGGCTGCACATTTTGTCCAGAGCAATCCTGAGATGGAGCCCTGCAGAACCTCAGTAGTGACAGGTCCCCAGTCTAATGTGACCCCATTCACTGTTAACCCTCTGTGCTCGACCCTGGAGCCAACTGCTCACCCACTGCATGATGTGTTTATCCAGCTGTGGGCTGCACATTTTGTCCAGAGCAATCCTGTGAGAGACACTATTGAAAGCTTTACTTGAAACAGGCTTCTCTTGATCAGCTAGGTGGGTTGTCATAAATGAAAATTAGTTTTGATAAGCAGGACTATCCTCTCATGAAGCCATGCTGGCTGTGATCAATGACTGCATTGTCTGTCAGGTGCTTTTCAATACTTCCCAGAATAATCCTCTCCATAACTTTACCAAGCACTGAAGTGAGACTGACAGGCCTGCAATTTCCAGGGTCCTGCTTCTTGCCCTTTTTTGAAAATCAGGAAAATGTTTGCCAGCTTCCAGTCAGCTGAGACCTCTCTGGATTCAAAAGCCCATTCAAAAATCATTGAGAGAGGTTTTGTGATGACTTACCCCATGAGGCCCCATAGATTTGTAGGGATCCAGCTGGAGCAGCAGCTGGATTTGTAGGGATCCAGCAGGAGCAATTGACTGGGATTTGATCATTCTCATAGTCATCATCCTCCAGCTCAGGGCATTAAGACCCTCTTGTTCTGTCATCCACGACAGCAAAGAATTGGTTAAACACCTCTGCCTTGTCTCTGTCCCTGTTAGGGAGGTGACCACCCTCATCCTATAACGGGCCAATGATATTTCTATATTGCCTACTGCCATTAATATATTTGAAAAAAACTCTTTTTATTGTCCCCCACACTTCTGGTCAGCTGCAACTCTAGTTGAGCTGACACAATTTTTCTCCCAACAGCAGCAAGCAAGATCTCTGAATTCTTCCCATGTAAAGTAACCTTGCTTCCACTGGGCATACACCTTCCTTTTTTGCCTTACTTCCAAGAGAAAATTCCTGCTCAGCCAAGTTGGCCTTGTCTGCTTCACTTCCAACATTTGGGAATTGCTGCTCCTGTGACGTTAGGAGGTGATGTTTGAAAATGACCAGCACTGATGGATGCCAGCACCTGCAAAAACACTTTTCCAGGGGACCTTATTTACTAATGCCCTGAGTGGCCTCATGTCCAGAGCTGAGGTTTGTCTGGTAGTATTCCTCCCATCAACTGACATTTTAAACTGGATCATCTCATCACTACTGTGGTCAAGACAGCCACCAATCTCCCCTTTGCTCACAAAACATGCTCTGTTGACAAGCAGCAGACAAAGGAGGGCATCTTTCCGAGCCAGCTCCCTTAAGACCTGTTCCACAAAGCTGTCATCCCTGTTTTTTAATAATATTTTTCCTGGGTTGTACCAGCTTTGTGATGATCTCAGTTGATTGCTAGCAAGTTGAAGTCTCCCATAAGGACAAGGGCAGTTGATTTGGAAGTGTCCCTCAGTTCCTCAAAGGAATTCATCAGTACCACCGTCCTGGTTGGAAGATCTATTAATAGACTCCCACAATGACATCTGCATTATTTGCCTACCTCTTGATTTTTACCCAGAGGCTCTCAACTGTGCCATTGCCAATTGTGAGTTCCATACATTTTAACCCTTGTATTATATATAGCACCACCCTTCTGTCTCTTCTGCCCTGCCTATTTCTGCTCAAGAGCCAGTAACCACCCAAGGTAGCACTCCAGTCAGAGGACTCATCCCATCCAGTTTCACTTATGCCAATGATGTCAAATTTCTCTTCAAAGCTGGAGTTTACAGGCATGTGATGGAATACAAAAAGGCAGCTTCTTGTCTGGGCTCTATCTAATATAAACCACCATGGGAAACAATATGAGGGGAGTACAATATGGTCTGCTTCCACCATAAGTTTTGATAAGTAACTATCACCCAGGTAGTTCTCCAGTAGGTCTCACAGTTATAGGACATGCATAAAGAACCACCCAGAAATCTGGCTCAAAACAAAAGCAATGGACAATTTCTTATTTCTGAGGCTTGAATGCTGTTATTCAGTAGTAGGTCTATGTGCAAGAAATTTCCTTGTCAGAGCTAATTTTTAAAATACTCTAAAGTTTGCTGAAACTTGTATCATACTGGAAGTTATTATTTCCGACGGAAACACTTCCAGAGGAAATGTCAAAATTGCTAGAGGCATGATGGGCCTTCGGTGGATGCTCTGAAACTGCAGAATATCCAACAACACAATCTGTAGCCAAGTAAAATGGAAATAACTTATTTCAGTCTTCTAAAAACCTAGTAACTCATCAATTGCATAGATGGTTAAAGATGGAAAACATTAACAATGAAGAAAAAAAATCTTAAAATAAATTTCCGTCCTCCCATTAAAACCAGCATAAGACTACTAAAACCCCATAACACATGCCATCATATATGTTACCATCTACTGGTCTTGCATAAATGTATTTTATCAGTGTAGAAAAACCCTTTGGCATTCTATAGTCAAACGGAAAGACATAACAAGCTCTTGACAGCTCTAATAGCTTATTTCTGGAAAATGTGTACAGCTGCTTCAAGTTCATGTAAATTCATCCAGAAAAGTTATTCCCAAAGTTTTGGCATCACTTAGATCAGAGAAAACACAAAATTTAGCCTGCCATATTATACTTCCACAACAAAAACTATTATTTCAGTAAGTCCTTATTTTCTGTTCCATCATACCATACTGGCCACAGATATATGGGCTACATGTATCTAATGCACTTTCACCTCACAAGAGCTTTTAAGATCATCTCTCATCACATCCCCAAACTGCTAACTGCTGCAGCTCAGGCTAGGAAAGTGGACAATTAGATGGACCAAACTACTGAGCTCACAGGGTTGCCATTGGCAGCATGAAGTCCACCTGGAGGCCAATCACTAGCGATGAACCACAAGGATTGACAACAGGTCTGATACTGTTTAACAACTTCGCTAATTACCTGAACAACGGGACAGAGTGTCTCCTCAGGAAGTCAGTACACAATACATAACTGGGAGAAGTGGTTGATAAAACAGCTGGGTCTGCAGATGGATCTGTTGCCACTCAGAGGCACATCGACTGACTAGAGAAATGGACTGACAAAAAACTCATGAAGTTCAACAAACAGAAATATCAAATCCAGCACTTGTGGAGGAATAAACCCATGCCTTTTATCACACTGGGAACTAACTATATGGAAAGCAGTTTGGAAGAGATCAGCCAGCTATTTGCCCTTTGTGGAAAGACTAACAGTACCTGGGACTACATGAAGGAGGTTAGCTAGCTGAGGGAGATGCTTCATTCCTTCTACTAATCCAGATCACATCTGGGTGCATGGGTTCAGCTCTGGACTCACCATCACAAGTAAGCCATGGGTGTATTAGAGAAAGTTCACTGAAGCACCACACAAAAATGATGATGGGAACAAAGCATCTGTCATACAAACAACTATCTCCAACAGCTGGATCCACTTACTCTCAAGAGAAGAAAGCTCAACAGGGATCGTAACAATGTGTATAAATACCCAATAAGGGGGTAGAACAGAAAATGTAGTCAGACTCTGACCTTCTCAGTCACTCAAGAGTGAGTGACTAAAGGATAAAAAGCAATACACACATACTGAAACACAAGAAGTTCTGTTCAAACATCAAAAAAAGCTTCTTTACTAGCTAGTGTGATCAAGCACTGCGACCAACTGCTCAGAGAGCCTGCAGAGTTTTCATACTTTTCAGTTATTAAAAATGGGGAGGGGATAGACTCCAGACCAACCTGGTCTCTTTGGCCTGCTCTTAGATGGAGAGAGATTGGACTGAATGATCTCCAGAGGCATCTTCCAGCCTCAACACTCTTGTAATTTCATGGTTGTGTGAAATTCTCAGCCAGATGCACCAAAAATTAAGCACCACAGAAAATGGCTGCTTTACAAAAACATGGAAATCACACTTTGTCTCTTTTCCATAATTACAATTTTCTTGCCAGCCTACCCACCATTAAATTTCTGGCAGCTGTTTTCACTTGGTATCTCAGGACTGAGAAGACCCCTATCTTCAGCCTCCCACCAGCCACACTAATGGCTGCTCTCAAAAGCCCATAATCAAATCTGACTGCCTGAAAAGAAACATTCAAAGCATGCAAAAACCATTCAATAAAGAAATGTTATGTTCTGTGAGCAGGAAAACTCAGTAGGAAGGGAAGAATCACAATGATCTTAACTGCATCAGCAATTCCCTATCTGGACATGTACTCTCAGAGCAAAGTCAAGCTAGTCCTAAGTCTGTAGTTACAAAGTTAGGAAGTGATCTAAGCTTGACCAAGGTTTTAACATCCCTTCACCATGCATAAGACCTCAAATCAACACAGGGCTCACCTTGAAATTTTGCAACAAATCAGAAAACCTCTCCTCTTCAGCCAGAAATATCTTGATTCCCAACTTAACACTCATGTTCAGACTGCCTGCTACACTGTTTCCAACATCACTGGAAGTAGAAATATCCTCTTGGACACTAAAGATCCTTTCTCTCCATGCTAAGGAAAGTTTTTGGGGAATTGCAACCTTTTTGCAACACAGAGAACTGTGTAATTGAAATTAGTAAAGCTTCTCAGAAAAGAAGATACCATTTGATTTAATAAGAAAGAAAATTAGTTCTGGTACTCATAAAAGACACTACATGCCACTGAACTTTCTTTGGGTCTTAAACTGTATGTAGACCTGCTGTGATGGTAACAAAGGCTTCTAAGCCTCAAGAATCAGCAACAAAAAGCTGTCTGCCTTTAATTGGTATTAATCAACTCTGACACTTTTAAATTAATGACAATCTGAACAGTACTTATGAGGCTCATTAACAGACCAAAATCATGCAGGTATAGGTACCTGATCCTTATAACACTTTTGGAAATCTATTTTGAGGATAAGACAACAAGGTATGCATCTTTCCCTGATTCTGAAAACAAAACACTAATAAAACAGTTAGAAACTACACTCTTCTAAAAACTCAGTAACTCTTCCACTGTACTATTAGGTAGCATTTTATTTACAATGGACAATATTTCTTTAAAAAACTATTCCCCCTTCCACCTCTGCAGCAGGGAGAATATTCAGCTTACCTGAAAATAGAAGAAAGCTTGGCCAAACCAGTAGTGCATGATAGTAATCTGTGCTGCATCAAATTTCAAAGGTTTCCAAATATATTTTGTCATCATTATCTGAATCAGCAGGCAAAACACCAAGACAGGTAAATTGTGTGGTCTAAATAGAAGGGCTGCAAGTAGAACCAATCCACTATATACTTCCCATAATCCTGTGCTTTTCACACTGGAGTCTGCAGAAATAACCTGTGACTTAAGTAAATCTTTAGTGCCAGTGAAGACTATGCCAAGAATAAAGACATAAACAAAACGAGCTTCAGTAATCCCCCTGAAGAGAAAATAAAATTGAAAAAAAAAATTAATAAATAAGCCATAAAGATGAGTTACTTACTAGTATCTATTTCAAATCAACCAGTTCTGCAAACAGTTCAATCTAAGGTTGATACAGGCTAACTTCATAAGAGCTTTCACAAATACAAAAAACTTCAGGAATAGTTCATACTTGGATTAAAACAAATCCAAATCAACTCCAGCGATGAAAAAAACCCTTGTGCTAAAAAGTAAACCACCCTAAAATATAAAACTGGATTTTACAGATTTTGCAGAATATTCTGAGTTGGAAAAAACCCACAGTGACCACTGAGTCCAGATCAAACAACTAACATACCCAAAATAAATTTATGCTCATACTATTCAAGGTCTAGAACCATAAATATATACTTACATAGCATAATGAACTTCAAAAAAAATAGTGCTCAGAGTGATATGGAAATTTTATTTCAGAAAAGTTTAGAGAATTCCTCTGTTTCATGCAGAAATTCAGTGACCTTTTCCAGTGTCTCTGGAAACTGAGTATTTTGTGGTAATAATTACATCAAATATATTCATACAAGTTAGAAGGAAAACTTCAGGAAATAGCTTTGGGTATTTGTCTATTCAATGAGTTAAGTGAAAACTGAAATTAATTGATGGAAATTCAAATTAAAAAAATTTACTTTTCAGCAAATGCACTACTATTATTTTGTTTGCGTTACTATAGTATATACTTATCTCTTTTTCATTGCACAAACTATAATTTTTAAAAATAACTCTGACAAAAACAGGAGATCAAATAACCTTTTTGCATTTTTCAATTTAGAGGCTATCTTAGTGTAAGCCACAGAAAACGAAGAGTGTTTGACTGCCTCTTCTGCCTCATCCACCTCCCAGCAGTTGTCACATTAAGAAAAAATCTGCAGTACAGAGAGGGAGCATTAGAGTAAAGATTCTCCATGTTACAGGAGAATGCATTATGCACGAAAAATGCAGTGGTTGCCTACAGCTTTTTCTGATATTACACAAAACTATCTCTACCTTTCACCTGGATCTAGAGCTATTCCAGATCATGAATATACTAAAGACTCATGTAGACACATTAAACAGGAAGACCTGGTTTTGTTCCTGGTGGCATTTTAAGTAGGCTTTTGCCAAATATATCACATCAGTCACCCAGGAAAAGATGAGCTAGTATCAGTATGCCAACACACCACCTGAAATCTACTCAGATGTGTCTACCATCATCTTCGACATGCTGTATTGGGAGCCTTGCTGAATACAATGATGGATGAGTTAGCACCCTTGGGCAAACCATGTCTCTCTACCAGGCCTTGTACTTTACACATGAGAAGCCCATATGCTAGCAAAAGTGGCTGCTGCAAGGGACCAGGCTGGAACCCTGTGCCAGCCTCTGCTGTGAACTGGTAGGTACTATGACAGAGATAACGTTCTGACCTGGCAGGAGTAGACACATGGGTTTGTTTTAGATTGTTTGTATTTAATGTTCTGTCTCATACTGCAGCATTTTAATTCTTATTGCAAGGACAGTATTATTGTCTAAGGATTTTACTTAAACACAAAGCAAAACTACAGATCACACTCAAAGTTCAGGCATGCCTCAAATCCAGAGACAAATCCTGCAGGCTAAGTAAAGATTACCATTACTTTCTCATACAGCCGAACGAACCAACAATGTTATCACTAGTATACATTAGTATACTTGCATACACTAGTATAATTCTAGTATACAACTAGAATTATCTTCTCATATTCAGAGGGTTTGAATGTATGTAAACATATCCAGATACACATGCACAAAAATATTCATTATAAAACATGCAGTGTTAGCAAACCTGATCTTCTGTTTGTCCTAGGAGCTTACCCTGCAGGGCTTTTTCTATCTCTGCACATGTTATGAATCTCTGGCCTCTGATTAAGAAGCTTCAACAGAAACCATTTGTATACATATAAAATTCAAAATGAGTGTAAGAGGAAGTTTATTACATCCAGAAGACAATGGGTTCAACAACTTCTTTTCCATAATCTCTTACTCCTCATCAAATGCTTTAACTGATATCATGTCCCCTCACCTCACCCTCTCATATCCAACATGTTAACACCCCACTAGAAATAGAGTTGTATATCTTTTGATTAACTTACTTTGAAATATCTTTGCCACCATGTTGCCATGGAAATACCACATTTCCAATACCTGCCCGGTAACTGTAGACTCCCAGAAGCCCTAGTGCCATAGCAATTTTTGAAACCAGGGAGCATCTTCTTTGAACCAGAAAGAAGATCAGAAGTAGGGAGACTGCAGTTAAGAAGGAAAGTTCAGGTTTATGTTCAGAGCTGGGAAAAAAAACAACAAACATTTAAACTCTTTTAAAACTTAAATTAGTGCTAAACACATTTGAAAGAGCCTTAGTTACTGCACTGTATTAATCAATTAATAAACTACTAGTTAATGCAGCACCAAATTAATCACTACACTGATATCTGTTATAAACTTGCCATGAGGTATGCTGAAATATTTTAATATTTTTAGAAAAGCAGTCTTATTAATAAGGTTTTCTATTCCAGCATACATAAGTGTAATCATTGTGTTCCACCATATGCAAGTTATTTTGTTAATTGCATAAAAACTGAGCTGCATATTGTATCACAGAAAAGGGTCTAATGCTTTCAAACTAGGGTTTTTTTGAAACAGTGTATGTTGCTTATACTACAGCATTTCATTTTCTAGTACAAAGGAAAAGATTTTTGCATTACAAGATTAGAGCTATTCGTCTTTTGAAACAGCTACACACATATTTGATTTGTTTAAGACATAGAACACATTACCTACTGAGAATGACCAGAAATATACTTACCCAGTTTAAAACACACATACATAAATTCGCTAGCATAACGTGATTCCCTCACATAACCACAGTACCTTGTACTGTGTCAATATACACAAGAGATAAAGACATGAATGAGCACTGCAAAATGTAATGCAAAATGTAATGCGATAAAGCAAAGATCTGCACCCAACCCCTACCATAGCTACTCATACAGTTTCAAAAAGGCCACTGTAGTCCAAGAATTGTCAATCCATGGCTACTGCAAATATCCCCAGTATCCCAAATTATGTAAAACCACTAGATCTAGCCAAGATTCCTACAGTTACACAGTTTAAAGCATACATAATTACCATGTATTTTGAAAGGGGATGGTAGTTGCTCAACACAGACTCCAGTTATTTAGCAAATTTCTAAACGATTTTCATAGCCTACTCAGAGTCTACTCTGATCTCAGCTGCAACATAAAGTGTTTTACTCAAACCACAAAATGAAGAACCAACAGTTTCTTGAGAGAAAACATGGCAAGGGAAAGTGGAAAAAAGAGCACTTTGGCTGTATCTTCTTACTGCAACGGCCTGTGGCCTACGCTCATACTTCTGGTAACAGAAAGAAGGGTGAAGAAATTTCCTTCCACTGCTTTGACCTCACCTCACTTCTGCAAATATAAATAGAGTAAAAGGAATTAAAAATGTACATGGCTAATAGTTTATACGGATAAGACCTTTTTTAACTGTTGACTTTCATTTTACTGTGTACAACTAAATAAACAGAAGTCACAAGGTATGGTACCTCTGGGGGTAAGGGAATTTGGGGATGGTTAGGTACCTCATTAAAAGAAAATATTACCATCTTCCCATACTGATGCTTCTTGCCACTTCTCTTCAAGCTGATGCTGCCATGTAGCATCTTTCAAGTATCAGCTCTGACCAAGATTAACAGCCAAATGAAGCTAACTGAATACCAACTAATTAAAAAGAAAACCTGACTGCCAGTCAGATTGAGATTGCATGTTCTCCTCCACCTCACCTACTGTCTTTCTTTTGCTCCTTTTCCAATTGAAGATTTTTTTTCCTCTTTATAGCAGATTTCACAGTCTGTCAGCAACCAACAAAGAATATTTTCCCTACTTCAGCACTGTTGAATGCATCCCTAGTAGTCAAATTCAACACACTACAGACAGATTGATTTTCTGTGTTTTGGTACTTAGATTTTTCTTTGGACAAACTTGGACTCTCTGTCTCAAATGCTGAGCCCCTTAAGCACTATCCAGATAACCAAAGTACTAGTCTGAGCATGAGCAGAGATGTCTAAGAGGTCACTACAGAATAATAAACAAGAGGGCAGTTCGTTCATTAGTTTATTTTAGAGACAAACTAGAAGGCTTGCTAGAAAAAGCCTGAGTAGTTTGAACTCCAACTAACGGGTATGAATGATCTAAGTAGGCTTCTAAATACTTAAAGTAAAAAATGTGGTATTAAGACATAACTATGCAAATTAAACTCACACTAAAAATTACAATCATATAGTGTAGCAATGCATTTTGGGAAAAGGAATAAGTGCTTTATGCAACTCAGCTTATCATCAACTTTTAATTCATGCTGTAAGGAAAACATATCATCTCAATCCTGATCAAAACACTGGGGAAACAGACATCTCTACCACCTTGGTCTCTTGTGATGGAAAAAGAACAAAGATATTAAAACCTTCAACCAAAGAAAATGCAAGGATGCTTGCCAAATAGGCATTCATAGACACTTTACAAATGTCAGGATGTGTAAAGGTTTTGTTGCATCATTGACTGGTACTTCTGAAGCTTGTCCAGAGAACCATAACAGATTCAAGAACTCAACTACATCCCATCACTCAGTCCAAAAACTGTGCACATGAAACGCTGCTAATCTTTTAGCCCTATAAAGCAACTGATGTATATGCATCAGAACAGTGACATGTATTATGTTTTCCTGTTAGAGTAATAAAAATTGCTCCATTGCTTAAGTCAGAATGTAGCTGCACAGCAGCCCAAGCCAACCTGTGCCAGGGCTGCCAGGGTTCTGTTTTTTCACCTGCACCGCAAACATAGCAGAAGTAGTTTCATCAACGAAAGGGAGAAGGCAGAACTGTGACAGCCCTAATCACATATCCTCTTAGCCTGCCACAGCCCTCTATACTTTTTAAGCCCCACAAAATGTAAGTCTGTGAATCACTGCTCCTTTCTCAACCAGATTTGAAAGGCATACAGTTTTTTGTAAGGAATGCTTGTTAATGGCAGAAAAAAACCCTGTTATGTCTGCAACACTTCAAAAGATGCGGATACTTCCACATTCTGTTTCTACAGTAATTTCAGTAACTGCAGTGCTGACTTGTATGCTCTTCCCTTCCTGCATTCCTGTTACTAAGCCAACTCATTTGCCTCTGAAGCCTAATGGTAAATTAGAGGGGGATGTGATTCGACTGAAATCCAAGTGTTTCTCACATTATCTTGAGTTATTTTTCCAGCCACATCTATTCAATTATTCAGTTCACCATACTGACACAGAAACAGGTAAAACATAGGGCCAGTGAGAGGAAGAGTGAGAGCAAATGCCTTGTTAAGGCAAGAGTTTCCATAATATACTATTATAGCCAAACAATCATTTGTAGCCTAAGTCTATAGCTGTAGAACCTTTTCTCTTCTACTTGCTTCAACATTCAAGCAAATATACCAAATAGTTTGATAGGGAACACAGGGAGGAATTCACGTGTAAAATTCTAAAGTTTTTGGGTTTTTGATATCTAGCTGCTGTACTTCAGGGGTACTGAAGGNGGTCTTCACCCCTCTTCCCCCCCTGCCCTCCAGGCTGGCTGGGGTGGGGGGGCTGAGGCAGCCCCATGTTCCTGCTCAGTCTCCTGCTCAAGGGAGGGGGGGTCACCCCAGCCGTCTCCCCACAGTTTTTCTCTAGCAGGGATTCGCCAAGAGCTCAGCATGGCAGCGGAGACGTGGATGGGTGGCAGCGGAAGAGCAGAGCTCCGCTGCTGTGCACGCGTGTGCCTTCCCTCCCCCGGCAGCGGGGTCCAGCAGCTTTCCCTGACTCTCGGTGGGCGGGGACCACCGG
>VXBA01006223.1:119717-155356 GCA_013399895.1 Serilophus lunatus | reverse complement strand
GGCCAGGTTCCCTCGCCGGCGTGGAGCTTGTCCGGACACGGACGCGGCGCTGGGGGACAGACAGGCGTGGTACCGCTGGCAGCAGCTGCGTCCGTGGTCAGCACTCGCACTGCAGCGGGTCCAGGTCCCACGCCGGTGCGGCGTGGAGCATGTGCAGACCTGGCTTGGCGGTGTGGGTGGCAGCTGCCGGCAAGCCCAGCACAGCGCAGAGCCAGCCTGGCTGCCGCGGGCGGTGGCCATGCTGGCCCTGCANAGAGCAGAGCTCCGCTGCTGTGCACGCGTGTGCCTTCCCTCCCCCGGCAGCGGGGTCCAGCAGCTTTCCCTGACTCTCGGTGGGCGGGGACCACCGGCCAGGTTCCCTCGCCGGCGTGGAGCTTGTCCGGACACGGACGCGGCGCTGGGGGACAGACAGGCGTGGTACCGCTGGCAGCAGCTGCGTCCGTGGTCAGCACTCGCACTGCAGCGGGTCCAGGTCCCACGCCGGTGCGGCGTGGAGCATGTGCAGACCTGGCTTGGCGGTGTGGGTGGCAGCTGCCGGCAAGCCCAGCACAGCGCAGAGCCAGCCTGGCTGCCGCGGGCGGTGGCCATGCTGGCCCTGCACTCGCCATGAAAGAGCCCAGCGGGGGGTCCTGCAGTCCCAGGTGGGGGTGGCGGCACCAGAGAGCACCCCAGCATCCACAGTGGGCGCAGCGGCTGCCCCAGGAGGTCATGGGTGGCCCCACGGTCCCGGGACTCCCTCCTGTGGGAGTCCCTGGGGTGGCAGCGAGGCCCCGTGCTGGCAGTGGCCACGCGGAGGAGCGGTGGCCACTCTGAGGGTGCCACAGGTGACCCGCAGGTGGTAGAAACATGGCGCCTACAAGCAACAAGCTTGCGGTTTTTGGTGGGAACCACCATTTTGATGGAACTGAAGATCTCGGACAAGAGGTGGAGCCCAGATCGCTGGCCAATCTGAAGAGGGCAAAGCCAGGAAGAAGACAGCAAGAATCGCGCGGGACTTGGAAGGCTTAAAAAGCCTGAAGACGGAAGTTCTCTCTCTCTCTTCGGCTTCCTGCTAGCTGGGGAGCAGCAGCATGGCCCCTCTCCTCCTGGCTTCCAGGCCCCTCGGCTTGACTCCACCCACCTTCATCAGCATCAGAGCCAAGCCAGCACAATTTGCAAGTGAAAAGCTTCCCCAAGTGGCTTCCCTGGGGTATGGGGGGTGCTTTTCAATTCTTTTGTGTTTTCACAGAGACTTCGAGGGCTGGGAGCTATACCATTGGAGGGAGAGAGAGAGAGGTGCGGCTTCCCTCCCCTGCTTTTCCTCGGCCAGCCTGCCTGGCCTTTGAGAAGCAGTTTGTTTATTTTCCTTCTCTTTTTTTCTTTCCCTTTTTGCATAATTTCTTGTCAAGTGTAATTTTTGTGTTAAGTCTGGGGTTCCCCTAAGCTGTTTTTTTTCTTTCTCCTGGTTGAGCCCCGGACGAATAAACTGTTTTCCTGCTGTTCAAATTCTGTTTAGTCTTTTCGTCATCACTGGGCACGCCCCTAGTGAAAAACAGTGGTTTAAACCACCACAAGGGGGAAGCAGACAACTTCAATAATAGCATTTTGATGGCTTTATGAAGGAGAATATTTAATCAACCTGACAGACTTTTGTGGTAAGATGATAAGCTCAGTGGAAGAGTGTAAAAGCACACATTGTTGTTTATCTTGACTTTAACAAGGCTTTTAACATCAGGTCCTGTAACATCCCCACAGACAATCTGATACAGTCCTGGATAGGAAAAGTGGACAGTCAGATGGGCAGAAAATTACTTGCACACTGGATTCACAGGGTTGCCATTAGCAGCAGAAAGTCCATATAGAAGCCAGTCATTAGCTGTCAACCCCAAGACTTCAAACTAGGGCCAATACTGTTTAATGTCTTCATTAATAACCTGAGCATTGTGACAGACTGTCCCCTTAGCAAGTCTGTACATAACGTAGAACTGGGAGGAGTGTTGATATAGCAGGTGGGTCTGCTGGCACCCAAAAGCCTTGACAGACTGGAGAAACGGCCCAAAAAAGTTCAACAAAGGCAAAAGGCAAGCCCTGAACCTTGGAATAAATAGCTACGCACACTAGGACAGACTAGGGGCTGACTATCCTTTCAGAGATGGCTTTGGGCACTCTGGTGTACCTTGACTTGATAATCAGTATGCAATGTGCCCTTGCAGAAAAGACAGCCAACACAGTTGGAGCTACACCATGAAAAGCATTACCAGAAGACTGAGGAAGGCTATTCCTCTCCTTGGTGTTCAACTCTGGGTCCAATTATCAGTTAACTCAGTACAAAGAATGATATGGACACACTAAAATTCACATCAATTCCAATTCATAGGGACAAAAATGAAGCAAAAATTAGCCTCCTCTCTCCCTTCTCCCTACTCTTTCCTCAGTAACAACAACAAAGCAAAAAAACACACACACAAAACAAAACCAAAAACAACAACAACAAAAATCCAGACTAAGCTAGAACATGTGTAAAAAGCCTTGGGTTTACCTCAGATGGTTTCTCGAAAGCTCCTAATAGGCAGGAGTGCTAGAGCTGGGCATATAGGATTTGCCAGGATTTCCTAGCAGTTGTTATAAATCAGGAAGGCCTAGAAGCAACTGCTCTATCTGCAAACTAAGCTCTACTTGTGCTATATCCCTGAGAGCTCATAGCCCAAGGCTGTAAAGGGCTTTGCTGCTCTATATGCATACCTGGCACCATAAAATCCAGGGTCTTTCAAAGTTCAGTCCAGTCACACAGAATTTTTACAAAGCTGATAACATTTGCAAAACTCGGTAAACATTCCTGTGGAATCACGAGGAACAGTATATACCTGAAACAAATGCAATTTTAAGCTGCAAGAGTGTCAGGTCCTTGTTTTGTGCCTTTGTGACACCAACACATTCCAAAGAAAAGGGTTGACAGTCTGAAGAAAACATCTGGCTCAAGATGTTTTCAGGCAAATAACTCTTTGGTAGATGCTCAGGGTTAATTGTAAAAATTCTCACAGTCGCATCAAATCATGCCTTATCCTGCTCACATTTGGCTTAGTTCATAACAAAGGAGTTACCTATCATGTGGACCTGAGGTAGGAAATAGAACATTTTTTCCTGAATCCCTCACTTCATCTCAAGAGCACGAATGCATGGTGAAAGCTCTGGTACAGAACAACTGCTATAATGTGACAAATTCCCTCCTAAATCATGTCTTTCAGCAGTCATGCCTGTCACAGCAATTAGCATTTCATCTGTGAGGCTGCCAATAAATAACAAGTTTCATATTAGTCCATTTGCTCATGTAGTTTTTAATGAATGATGAATAACATTTAATCCATGTGTCGTAAGATACTGGCAAGAAATCTATTTATCTTACAGAGCAGAGCTTCTTCATCTGCTGCCTGCAAAACCTTGACTAGTCGGGCACAAGGTATCACTTCTCCATCCCCCAACTGAAGTACAAAAGACAGTTCAAATATTGAATACTTTTTATCACTGAATAATGACTGCAGTTCTGCAAAATACTAAAAGGTACTAGGAAAAGCAGAAGCTCTTCTTTGGTGTTCTTCAATTTACAAAATTTTCTTTTCTTGTTTATCATACTACACTCAAAAAATTCATTCAGTTTTCCACCCACACATTAAAAGCCTGTGATAGACAAGGAAAAATTCTACGTGTAGCATCATCTTCTGTGACTTCATAAAGTTTGGAATTGTGCAGAACCTTTCTGCCTTAATTTTAAGGGTTTAATTCTACAGAGTGATTTTTAATTTTTCAAACCACACTGTTGACTTACACATGGAAAATATTTACTTTTTGCTTCTGACAAACTTAACATGTATAATTGGCATTAATTAGATAAGTCATGGTGCAGGGCAAAGATTATAAACTACTAACAGTACACAAGGAATTACTTCTGCATGAGACTGCAGTGAAAAAATCCTTATGTTACTCCAGTGTTTATCTGCTTTGTATGTTTGCAGTACTTTCTATTCAGAGATTGTATAGACATGTCTACACATTTCATCAAATTAAACAGACATTAATTTTTAAGTAAGGCAGAAAGTGCGACGATAAATCAGATACTCACCTTGTCAGCCAATGTCCAAAGTCTGGCCGATGAGCCCACTGGACACCTGTCTGATTCAAGGATCGGAGTAGCCGACAGCAAATAAGGATGATCCATGGAGTTGCTAAACTTATCCATTTATCTGATTCTTTTATGAATTCAGATGAAGAGGTGGACTTGCCCAATTTTGAATTACCTTCTGCTGGAACGTCTATGTTCTGGCACTGAGAGGTTTCCTCAATACTACCAAAATTTTGCTTCACAATCGTGCCATGTTGCAGATCACATTCTTTTAGGAGAAAATTATTTCTACAAAGTTCCTGACACAGCACCAAACAAAGAGTATTGATAAGAAAATACCAGGTTTGATGTTCTTCTTCTATAAAACTGCTTGCCCCCAAACTCAAAACATGGCCAATTGTTCCAGCCAGAATCAGCACGTCTATTTCCAACCAGCTAGAACTGGACATAACTGGATTCTGCAAAGAAAAAGAATATACAAGTGGTGAAAGGGCATCAAAATTTCACTTGTGTAAATATTCATAGTGTGCTTATAGCAAATTCTAATAAGAAAACAAAATAAATAGTGACATGACTTATTTTGATCTTAAAAATCTCAAAAACTTAAAATCATTTCAGTGTAGCATATTTAGTTAGCATTACAACATAGTAACATTTTTTAAAATTGCACTCTGCTTAAGAGATAAAACTTCTCTACGAATAATCATCACAACTGTACAGATTTCCTCCATGTTGTGAGAGAAGATTCTAAACAACTCCCTGTTACAAAAGTTGTAGCAGAAATAGAAATTCTGCAGAAATCAAATTTGAGATATATAGAATAGATAATTTTCTAATAGCTTAAAGCTGTGATATCCTCAACTCAATACAGTGACAGCCTTTACTACTCAAATTAACAGAAGTGGCTTGACCTTGCTTAGCTTGAAATGTCTTTCATCAGAAAACCTACTTTAAATCTTACCCATCCATTACTTACTTCATACACTGTGCCTATCTAAAACCACAGTATTTTTTGCCTAATGCCTCCATTTGTTCAATCTCTCGTTCTCAGAAGCTAATTGGAATTGCCTCATCATCACTTTCCTCAATGATAGGGCTAAAAAAAGAGCTTAAAGGCATGTGGAAATTGAAAGCACCCCATTCACTGATGTCATCAGGCAAAGAACTATTTCAGTACATAGGGAAAGCCATAAAAGGACCACACAGAGACACAAGCATGATAAGCAAGCATTAAGGGAGACCACAAACATGACCAAAACTCTTCAACCATTAACTGACAGGCCATTAAGAAATCAGAGGCATAGCTCTGAAGAGTGTTAGTCTGGCCTTTATAAGAGATACAGGGTGAGTGACAGAACACAGGCACTATGGATATCTGATGGTGCCTGTGGATCCATACCAATTCATTAAGCAATGCTTCAGGAAGCTGTCAATAGTGGGAAGAGGGGATGATGAGGAATAGGATGGAAGCAGGGAGCAAAGTGAGAGGAGAAAGGATAAAGGAGCCAGCTAGATACAAGCAGAAGCCAGTCAGTGTACTTTTCTTACTTAGCCCTGTGCCAGGTCACTGCAGTCCATCCTGTCTTATTAAATTCTCTCCTATCTTTCTGTCAAACTCCACTCCCTATTCCACCTGTGAGTGCTGAAAGATGCTGTTGTCAATAACTGGGGACAAACCTGCACCTCAGCAACTTGAGATCAGAGCCAGTAAAAAAAATGCCACCAGCTGGAGCACAATCACAGATCACTGGACGCACACATCTGCAGTGCCAGTGACTGCAGCACGTGGTAGTCCACATGCCAGAGTAACCAGCCATCAGGACTGTAAGCCCCAGGTGCCAACAGCTGAAGGGATCAGAGCACACACAGCACAGGTCAGGGTGTCAGCAACTGGAAAAGTGACCACGGATAACCAAGCCTGCAGGCCTGCATGAGTAACTAGAGGGTCCAGAGTACACATCTATGTAAGAGGTCATAAGGCCACTGACTGTCTAACCTCCTCTCAGAGTCAGAGGTGGGGATAGAGATTCAAGATGGGCATGGAAAGGGGCCTCAAGAGAAAGGGAAACACCCTTGCCTTGGAGGACACCAGAGCCAGCAGGATCTTCCTAACATACCTTAACAAACAGGGTTACATACTTGGGAAGTATTTTGGGAAAGACACTGTCAAAAATAATTCATTACCATTTTATTTTCTCAATTTTTACTCTATTAGAGACCTTAAAGATCTTGGCTAACTAAATAATGAGCATGTAAGCATCATCTGCTCAAAGAGACAAAAGAATCTGAGATCCTCAATAAATGACAATAAACAAGTCTTTGATATAATTCATCTTCTTTATGAGATGTAACATAAAAATCTATAGCAGGATTGGTCCTTGTATCTGGTTGCTGTTAGCAACTGATACAAAAATGAAGAAGTGATGCATTATCACTGGGGAATACACAAAAATCTCATGTAAATTACAGCATTAGTGTAAAATGCCCCAGGGTGAGTGTGGTGGTTTTAAGCACCACAATATTAACTAGGGGGCGCTCTTAATAATGACGAGAAGAATGACAGAATGTGACAACAGCAAAAAACACTTTATTTGTCTGGAGCTCAAAGGAAACACAGTTTAAGGGAACCCCAGACTCGGCACAAAAAAAACAAGCACCCAACAAAAACCACAAAAAAAGGGAAAACAGAGAAAAAGGAATAAGGGAACTGCTTTCAAAGGCCAGCCAAGCTGGCCACAAAGAAGCAGTGGAAAGGGAGAGCCACTTCCTTCTTCTTCTCCCTCTCTGGTGGTAGCTAACTCCCAGCCCTTGGAGTTTCTGAAAAATACAACACAGTGAAAAAGTCCTCCCCCCAACCCGGGATGTTATTTGGGGAAGCTTTCAACCTGTAGTTGTGCTCGTGTGGCTCCAATGCCGATGGAGGTGGGCTGAGTCAAGCCACGAGGCCTGGGAGTAGGAGAAGGGGAGCCGTGCTGCTGCTCTCCAGCTTTGCAGGAAGCCAAAGAGAGTGAACTTCCGTTTCTTCGGGCTTTTAAGCTCTCCAAGCCCCACGTGAGTCTCGTGGTCTTCTTCCTGGTTTCGCCGCCTCGGATTGCCCAGCGGTCTGGGCTCCACTTCCTCCTTTGAGGCTCCCGGCTCCGACAAAATGGCGGTTCCCGCCAAAATCTGCGAGCCAACAGCCTCCCGGCGCCATCTTTTGCCATCCACGGGATGGCTGCCGCCTCCCAGAGCACCCGCCGCCCACAGAACCCACAAAAGGGGGGTCTGGGGCTGACCGGGGCCACAGGAGCTGCCCGGGCCACGACCACGCCCCTCCCGCCGTGCGGGGGCTGCCCCCGGGGCTGCCGGCACCGTGGGCTTCTTGTTGGTTTTCCCTCGTGGCAGCGCGGGGCCGGCACCGCCCTCAGGGCACTCCCGTGGTGGCGTGGGGCTGCCCCGCGCCGGGAGGGACCTGTTGCGTCCACACTGCCACCCGCACGGCCGGGCCGGGGCCGTGTGTCGAGCTTCCCCCTCCCCCCCGCCAGCAGGCACCACGGGTGGGGGGGAAAAGCGCGCACCGGCACCGTGGGCTCCCGGGAGCCACGGTGAGTCAGAGAGGGGAGCAAGGGAAGAAAAAACTGAAAAACCAGGGTTTACATCGAGAACAGGGGATCCCGTCCCCTTTTCCCCTCCCCACTCCCTCCAAGAACCCGTCAGCACCCCCCCTGCACCCCCTCCCCCTTTTCAACCCACTACAGTGAGAAATCTGAATTTCCTGCCTGCTTTTTTCTAACAAATCCAGTGAAAAAAGAAAAAAAATTGCTCTTATGTTCACATCAAGGAATTCAAATCCAACAACATTCATTGATAAACCAGATTCCAAATCAGAGATAAGTAATGCAAAATGAAAAATTATGCAGTGATTATAATGTCCTGAGCCTTGATAATCTAAGAAACTCTGAAAACAGTTCCACCAAAGTTTTCTAAATTTACCGGTAATCCCTTATATATGAACCGCACTTTATTAGGAATATCATGAGTATGGTATTATATACAGTCCGACCTCAGATTACTTAGATTGTACTTAGTTTTTAGAGCTGGTTTAAAGGTATAGAAATGTAGGTGTTACTGTGATATTCACAGCTCTGTCTTTCCAGCTGCTGAACATATCCAACCCTCAGGAAGTCAGCAGACATTCCAGACGCTAAAAGACCCATGTGATTCTCACTGATATCTAGGCAAACAAAATTAATACAGAATCTTTTGTTTATAAATTTATAAATCCCAGGCTTCAAATCTAAGCATATCATAAGCGAAAGCAGCTTTAACAACTGTAATAAAGTAATAAAGCAAGTGACATTTTTGCCCCGTCTTTGAACATATCTTGATAGCTTGCAGAAGTGCCAGTAGATAAACAATGGAAAATGTGCATCTTTGATTAGCAAATTTTGAAACTTCTTCACTTTGAAATAAAACCTCCTGTAGTACATCTTCTAAATCCAATTCCAGTTACTTGTCTTCTGTGTGGTTAACCACCCACAGCCAATGCCTGAGGAATTTTGCAATTACAATTAAGGTAAGAAACACTTTACTTTTCATGCTCATCATCACTCACAATTCAAACACTTATTCTGTTCTGTATTTTTCCCATGGCATAGTATAACAGATGACACTTGCTTCTACATTTTCACAGGAGTTTGGGGTAATTTTTCAAAGCTATTTGGTAAAGACACCACCCAATCACCTTTACTCTCCCCCAACTCAAAAAATGTCAGAAAACCGTTAGGTGCAACTGCATAAAAATGTGCCATTGTTCAATTCAACAAGAATATCACACAGAGGAGGAAAACTAAGTAACTTACTTTATAAGTTGAACAGTATTTACTTTAAAATAAACTGAAAGAGGATAAATTTGTTTAATGTAATAAAAACCACTACAATTCTGCATAATGAAAAGTCTGAAAAATCGTATTTGGCAAGCTTTGATTTTTGTGTTCTAGTTTCAAAAAAAAAAAAGAAATAGAGAGAAAAAAACACAACTAGTAGTAGTAAATACCACACTTAAGACAACTACCAAGCAATTACAGTGATGCTATGAACAAGAAGTCAAAATTTTTGACCATTTTCTGGAATTCATAAAGGGCCGCAGATCTATTTATAATCTTAAGTATCATTAAAAGAAGGGACTGGTGCTGCTAGAAACACAGCAATCAGAATCTATAAATAACAGTCAGGAAGCAGATGCTAACACTGCCTGTACTGGGCTTCAGAAAATTCATGAACTTGGTAGTCAGTTTCTATATTCAGCCACAGTGGGGAAAAAAAAGCATTACAAATGAGAAGCACTTCAGAGAGGTCTTTAGATGTGAACGGAAACAATTTGAAGGAAAAAAGCTCTGAAGCCATTAACAGGAGAGCTTATCTTAATTCATTCTGAAATACCTACATTTTATTATATCGCTTGGGCTTAAAAAAGGCTTTTTAGTTTTCTTTTAACCAGCAAGGCCATGATTCAGGATTCTACTTCCACCATCAGAAGACTAGGGCTTCAGAGCTCTTTCAGAAGTGGACCCCATACACAGACTCACACTGTGGAGATGCACAGGTCACAAACACTTGGATTGCATATAAAGACAATCAGTTTCTCTCCCAAAGTCTAGGCATTCTATCATAAAAGGGGAGAAAAATGTTTGGGAAACATCCACACCGCAAGCAGCATCAGATTATACACTGCTCCTTTCACCTCCTCCAGGCTCTGTATTTGTATAAGCAGTGACCCAAAAAAACCCATATTGTTCTACAACAGCCCTGAGACTGGTAAAAATGTTAAACAAAACGAGGTCACTGTTTTGATCCATGTTTAATGTGAAGGAACATATCAACTAAACATGTGTTTCAAGTTTCCTTTGGAACTTGAACAGAGACAGCAAAGCTTGTCTGACTTTGATGAGATAAACATCTTGCAATACAGTCACCTATAGACTAGGACTGAAGATAGGATGACAAAAACATATTTCTAACAGTCTGAATAAAAAATCATGTTTGCCTCAACCAAAATTGCTATTACTACACTTCGCAAGATATACTTCAGCTTTCCACATTTTCAGATATATCTCAAGTAGGAATGTGATCACAGACAGACCTGGAATAAAGAATTCAGTATTTTATTTATAATTATGCCAGCTTTGAAAAAATAAACACACACAAACCTCGAAAATACTCCTGAAATTCTTCTCATTTATGTATTATCAACTTGAAGCAGATGATGTGCTTCAAGCGAGAGTGTTGAGGCACTGGAACAGGCTGCCCAGAGAAGCTGTGGATACCCCATCCCTGGAAGTGTTCAGCACCAGGCTGGATGGGGCTCTGAGCAACCTGGTCTAGTGAAAGGTGACTCTGATCACAGAAGGGGCTTGGAACTGGGTGATCTTTCAGGTTCCTTCCAACCCAGACCATTTTATGACTCTGTGATTCTTTGAGACTATCCACCTGGAGAAGAAATTTATCATCTGTTGTCATCACTCTCAATGCTAATGAAGTGTAATGTCTGTAAGTTTTATGCAAGCCTAGAAAATCATCATATGTAGATTTCTACTGTTCACTAAAATTAGAACTGGTACCAAGATAGAATATGAGTTTATCTTTTTTAGTTTAGTTTGTCATTGCATAGCAAATAAATGTGAGGTTTCTACAGAAGGCACAACAGCATTAATTACTTCAAGGTTTTTCTTTTTCTAAGAATAATTTCTACCTAGTTTACAATAAAATACAGAAAGGTAATAAAGGTACTAAGCAGAACATATGAGAAATGGCAGAAATTAACTGAATCCATCTAAAAAACAACATGCCTGTAAGTACTAACTGTGTTAATAAACCGTAAAATTAGACATCTCTTTCGGAAGACTTCTCCATTCATACTGATGAATTCTACTCTCCTCTTTTATATGACTTTGAAAAAAGACCCACACAAGCATCACAAGTTTTGGCAGCAAAACAGTATTATTACTTTGACACAAAATGTCAGTACCAAAACCAAACTGTGATTTACACTTGCAAAGACTATTCTATTAGCAGCTATACCTGAGATGAAACTTCTTTCTCTGATTCCATAAAGCAGACATTG
This sequence comes from Serilophus lunatus, assembly GCA_013399895.1. Classification (NCBI taxonomy): domain Eukaryota; kingdom Metazoa; phylum Chordata; class Aves; order Passeriformes; family Eurylaimidae; genus Serilophus; species Serilophus lunatus. Next base: position 144,158 of record VXBA01006223.1, on the reverse strand, counting down.
ATAGCTGACTTGTTACTCTATTTTAGTCTACCTAAATGACCAAATATGCCTAAGTCTTACATGAATGATGAATATAAACGTAAGATTGATACAAGTTCTATCAACACCTCCCTTTTCATCACTTTCTATTTGTATTGAATTGAATGGCACTGTAGAAAACTGAAAGAAAATAAAAATATATCCTTTAGGAAAAAAGAGCACTACTTGTAGTCCAAAGGTTCTCTCAGAAAAGAAGCATTACCAAGAAAGAATAACACAAATTCATAAATTAAAGTAACAAAATTTTAAACTGGTATAGTTTGAAAAATAAACATCAGCAGTCTTACTTATAAGAATTTAAAGTTTAACTAGGCTCAGGAATTACAGCATATATCTGCACAGAGTACAGAATTAATCTTCACTCAGATGTAGTGAATTTTCTGAACTGTAAGAGCTGTTACTAAATGTTCCTCAGGAAATTTGCTTTTCATCTTGAAGTACATCTTCATATCGTTAAAGCAGTGCATTTGCTACACACTTAAAAAAAGGTACTAAAAACCCAAGTGATTCTAAAAAACACAGATTGACAAAAGACAGTACTGCACAAGAGGTTGCACCATCAAATGCGGTACCATGAGCATTAAATCTATCAAACTTCAGAGTCCTTGCAAAGACATGACTAACAAGCATTAATAAAAACAGCTAGAAGCTGATTTTGTGTTGTGATTGACAGCTCTTTGCATACCAGGTTTCACAGTGGAAGAAAAGTAGGACATGGCAAATTCTATTTCCTTTGAATTACCTGTATTCTATTAAACATCACAATAAAACTCATCAAGTAAGTCACAGAGGTAACCTCTTGCACAAGTAAGAACATTTCTGAGAATTCCAAAGATTGCAAGAAACTGCATTCCTCAAAGTTGAAAAGACAGATTAAATTAGCTCCCTCTGTTCCCTCTACAAAACTGTTAAAAAATCCCCAAAACATTAATAATACCAATATAAGAAAGGGTACTTCTGTGTTTTAACATCTGTTGTATTTGGGAAAGGAGATATATCATCACTGGTGCATGTTGTTGTAAAGTATCATACATCTTGCTTTAATTCCAATTGTGAAGCATCATGGTGTAACAGCATAACTGTTTCCAATCTCATAAAGTCAAATGCAAAATATTTTACAATATTCAGATCATTTCTTCAGGTATTGTCAAAATAAGTATTTTCATGATCTTCATTATAGCAATTGGTATCATTCCACACTGGAAAAACCACATTTCAATTACAGCTTTAAATTATTCAAATTATACTACAAATAAAAATTTCTTCAGGCACACAGAGAAAACGTACCAAAATTTTAACTATGCCATGAAATGCAAAACTTTTTGAACCACAATTAATACATGTTCTCACCTTCAGTGGAAGTCGGGAATTTTCAAAGTTCTTTGCAATAGCAGATAAAATACCACACATGAGTGCAGAAATCAGCATCATCACTCCGACTGCTGTTAACCAGGACATGCTACAGAAATAGCACAAACTTTCTGCCGATGTGCATACAATGACATGAACTGCACACAGCATCAGACACATCAAGTAAAACAGCAGAGAGAATAGTGGAGGGGAGAGGGGCACTTCAAATTCTGCCCGCTTGCTCAGGGCTTTTGGAACACTAAGCAAAAGCAGCAGCAGAACCTGGAAAAAATAGAGAATTAATACTCTAAAAATTGGGGTTAGCCAAAACATACAGTGAGAATTCACACAAAAAATCATGCTATTGTCATCCACGTCACTCAGCTGCTCTACACAGTTCACGAAGAAAACTTGCAAAGAACTATGTTGGATATTTTTTCCCCATTACTAGAAGACATTACTATATAAATGGGACAATGCAAGGTAAGGACTTGGACATACAGGTTCTCAAGTTTAATTAATTACCATTTGCCTATCTTTATTCCCTTTGTTCTCTGTAAAACTAAGAGCTTTGACTCTCAACATCAAAATAGTTCCTAAGCAAACAGATTTGACCCACCATTTGTCGCCTGCAAATGCCTGACGTTACTTACACTTTACAAAAGGCAATTTAGCCTCTGTATAAGAGATATTCATATATGAGATCCTGCTGAGCTAAACAGCTTCCCAAAAAAGAGAAAATTCTTATACTATTACGTAAGTGCATGCTGAGTATTAAGCTTATGAATTTTCCCAGTATTTATTTATATCTTCTCATCTTAATTTGATTTATTGGGTTTAACTTTCACTTTGGTCTACCCTACACACAGATCAGGCAGAGAATTCCAAGTTTTCTCTCAGGTAACGGCAGCAGTGGAGATGAATAATATAATGAAGATTTTTGCTATTCAAGTACAAACCTTTACAAAAAGTAGGGAGCTTCAGCAGCTAAAATGCTTTGCAAGCTGCACACATGAAACTAGAACTATACTGACCTCAATCAGCTTATACTAGGGCAAGATTAAAGCAAATTGAGATAAAAACAGACCACTGCCAACCCGTAATCTTTCACTGTCACTTGCGAAGACCTCTGCCTAAAATTTTTACCACAATAAAATGAGATATGGTAAACAAAAAAATATCAAAAGCATTGCACTCATCTGCTGCTTCTTTATATTTTACTTCATATTTCATTTGGTTATGAAAATATATGGTTTCAGAGTATCAAACTAGCTTAGGTCTTACATAATATTTAAAATTAAAAGACAGCACTCATGGTAGAAAAGTGCTCAAATTGTAGCTATCTACAAAACTAAATTTAGGTCTTTTGAGCTAATGCAGTATTATCAGCCCATGTCCCAGAGGCATTCTCATCTGAAATACAAGATAAATGGTATTTATAGCATGGTGGAGTTTGGAGTGACATGTGAGTTTCACTACTCTTATTTATTCAGTAGAGGTGGAAAACACCTATCAAGACAAAAGGATTTTGGAAAGCAATGTAGTTTCTTGAGTACTGCACTGGAGAAAATAAATAAAAATCTCCAGCTGCTTTGTACCAAGTCTTACAGTGATGCTGAGCACACACTTCTCAATGAACATTTCCATGGTTAGTAGCTGCATGTTTCTTTGATGAAGGCCCATTGAGTATAATACCTAAGACTTGTTATCTAGAACAGTAAGCATCTACAACTGTGTTCCAGAAGAAAAAAGAAAAATCCAGTGCTTCAGAACTAAACTAACTGTCAACAGCTTGAATCCATAGGTCTCCAAAACAAAGGAATAAAAAAGAAATACAAGCACTTCAGCTTTGTGCTGAACTTTGTTCACTCCAGAACTTCCATCTGCAGAGCAGGAACATAACCTACCACCTCGTCCACAAGGGCACTGTGGAACTCATTTCCATGGAGTGATCAGCAGCATGACAAACCCCACAGTTTGCAGAAAGCCATTTCTAAAGCACTCTGTGGGCACAGAGCAGCACATAGGAGACAAGGCACAGAGCCCTATCAGGACAGAGGAGACTCAAACACTAACTACCTGCCCATGCATTGTTATCTCTTCCAGGCACTGAACAGAAAGTCTCATACAGCACTGCAAATATTCAAGAACTGTTAAGCTTGTAGTAGCTATCTCCATCTTAGGGAAAATGCTTATACTTACAAAAGTTGACAATCTGGTAATTTAAAAGGTCAGTACAAGCTTTGGTACATAAAGTTCAGTGTCCAGGCATGGCACCCCTTCAGCCTGGTTCTCAAAGCATTACACTATTTCCACGCTTTTGATCTTTTGAGGCTATTTCCAGCATTTGAGTTTTGCTGAAAAGATCAGTTAGAGAGAGCCACCTAAAATTCCAGACATGGCATATCTTACCTTTATTCATGCAGGAGATATAAAGTGGCAACCCAGCACCCTACAGTAAGTATTTATTTCAGGGTTCTAAACATATCAGCACAAAGATCAATTCCAGGATTTGTGAAAATAGTCCATATAAGGTATTGCCTGTTTCAAGCAGCTACACTCAATGTTAGATAAATAGGAGAAGGTAGGACTTTACTTGCCAGACTTTTTTTTTTTTTAATGCAGTAAATTTACTCAAAAATAGAAGGGTAAGTCATAGGGAGTAATTTAAGTTGTAGCACATCTGCATATTTACCATAACTAGCTACACTGAAACATTAGTAACTCCTATCAAAAACACTCTTGAATCATTCTAAAGGGCAGGTTATTAAAAAGGGTATTAACCTCATCCAAGTAGAATGTCAACCAGAATTCATTTTCAGTAATTTTAAAGACAAGTAAGTATACACATTAAATAGACAAAGTCAAGATACTTTTACTTTTCTACACTAAACTTTTTCACAGAAAGATCTGTTTTCATACCTCTATAATGATCACGGTCCCCATCATCATCGAATACATGTCATACTGTGCCACTTGTTTGCTTAGTGAAGAACTCAGAGTCTTGAGCGCCTCCAAGTACTGCTTCAGGACCTTTTTGCCAAGATTTAAGAGTACTTCTGAATTATTCCCCTCTAAATAGAGTTTGATCCAATTACCATGGGATTTTTCTGCTATCTTAAAATGTTCGTATCCAGGATCTAGGGGGCACAAAAAAAGAAAGGAAGCAAAAGGATCCATGAACAAAGGAGGATTCATTAGAATTGTGAGCCTATTTTATATTTGCTTGTACAGTATGCAAAAATAACTAATTGCTGTGGGGGTTGCAATTTTTTTCACATCTACAAAGTTACACTAACTTCCTGTAGCAACACCACCATGACCCAGTAACTCAGAATTAAGGCAATTAATCCCTAACCTAGTAAAATGTTAACATCTCTAATAATGGACAAACTTATTTAAATATCCATTTCCTTTTACAAAAGTTTCCAAGAGAAACAATTCAAACGCTTTAGATCCTGACAGAAAAAAGTAATGTTTTCTACTGGAGCCACTCATTATCCAGGGCATATCGCACAGGCTAAGTGGGAAATGATCAAGTAGCTGTTCTCTAGAGGAAGCACACACTGCATTAGTTGGTAGTGCGGGCTGGAAGAGTGGATGGTAAGGTGGATTGAAAACTGAATGAATGGCAAAGCTCAGAGGGTTCTAATCAGCAGCATGAATTCAAACTGTAGGTCTGTCAGTAGTGCTATCACCCAAGGGCTGCCACTGAGTCCAGTCCAAACTACAGTGTAGTTTGACTCATCTTCGACATTGTGTATTGGTTTCTCTGTGGCCAGGTTTTGGTAGCAGCAGGGGGGCTGAGGGGGAGGCTTCTTCAAGAAGCTGCTGGAAGTTTCCCCATGTCCAGTAGAGCCAGTGCCAGCCAGCTCCAGGCTGGGCCCAGTGCTGACCAAGGCCAGGCCAATCAGCAGTTGAAGGAACACCTCCGTGATAACATATTTAAGAAGAAAAGAAAAAAAAAGTTAGGAGATGAAGATGGCTGCCGGAGAGGAGCAGAGCGAGAACTTGTGAACAACAATGCCCACATCAAGGTCAGTGGAGGAGGAGAAGGAGGAGATGCTCCTGGCACCAGAGCTGAGATCCAGCTGCAGCCCATGGGGAAGGCCATGGTGAAGCAGCTGTCCCCCTGCAGCCCATGGAGGACCACAGGAGTGCAGAGATCCACCTGTAGCCCGTGGAGGAGCCACACCAGAGCAGGTGGATTCTGGGGAAGGCCCGTGGGAGACCCAAGGTGGAGCTGGGTCCTGGCAGGGGACTGTAGCCTGGGGAGAGAGGAGCCCACGTTGGAGTAGGATTCTCCTGTTAGGATGCGTGGCTCGTGGGGCCCACGCTGGAGCAGCCTGTGCCTGAGGGGCTGCATCCTGTGGAATGTGAGCCATGCGGCAGCTGTGGGTAAAGGGCTGCTGCCCATGGGATGGACTCTCGCTGGAGCAGTTTGTGAGAGGAACTGTATCCTGTGAGGGATGGACACCATGGAATGCGGTTGGAAGGACTCTTGTCCCCAAGCAGTGGCTGAGAACAGCAGCTGACCATAGCAACACACACACACACCCCCCACCTCTCCTTTTCCCTTGACCGCTTCAGGAGAGAAGGTTGGATGTAAGAAGGAAGGGGTGGGGGGTAAAAGGTGTCTCTTATTGTTTCTCACTCTTAAGCTCTGATCTTGTTAGTAATAAACTTTACTATTATTCGCACATGGAGTCTTGTTTTGCCTGTGACGGTGGTTAGCAAAGAATCTGTTATGGTCCTTAACTCACGAAACTTCTTGTTATATTCTCTCTCCTCTATTGCTCGGTGAGGGGGAGTGAGAGAGTGGCTGTAGTGATCCCCTGGCATCCAGCACAGGTTAAACCACTACACATTGACATTGCTAATGACAATGACACTGACATCCAAGACATCAAGTACTTGGATGAAGGGATAGATGCTTCCTCAGCAAGTTCACTGTCCATACAAAGCTGGAAAGAATGGCCAATACCTCAGAGAGCCGTGCAGCCCTTCAGAATTACCTCGGCAGGTTGCATGGGCAAAAAGGAGCCACCTTAAGGTCAGTGAAGGCAAATTCAGGCTCCTGCACCTGGCGAAAAATAAGCCCAGGCACCAGGACTGGCTGGGGGCTGACCTGTTGGAAAGCACCTCTGTAGAGAAGTACCAGAGGGTCCTGGTGGACAACAAGCTGTCCATGAACCAGCAAGTGTGCACATGTGGCCAAGAAAATCAGTGGTATCCTGGGGTGCATTAGGAAGAACACTGTCAGCAGGTCCAAGGAGTTGATCCTGCCCCTTTACTCAGTCCTGGAGTGCTGTGTTCAGTTCTGGGCTCCTCAGTACAAGACAGACATGGAGCTCCTGGAGCGGATCCAGCACAGGGCTACAAAGACTAAGGGACTGGAGAATCTCTCTTACAATGAGTGGCTGAAGCAGCTGGGCCTGTTCAGCCTCAAAGAGACAACTGAGAGGAGATCTTATCCATGCATACAAATACCAGAAGGGAGGGTGTGGAAGAACATGGATCCTGATGTTTTTCAGTGATGCCAAGCAAAGGCAATGGGTAGAAGCCGGAACACAGGAAGTTCTACCTAAAAACAAGGAAGAACTTTTTATTGTGCTAGTAACCAAGCACTGGAACAGGTAGTAGAGAGAGGTTGCAGAGCTGTTTTCTGGAGATAGGCAAAAGTTGTCTGGACCTTACTCCTGAGTAACATGTTGTAGGGGATCCTGCTTGAGCAGAGAGGTTGGACTAGATGACCTGCAGTGATCCATTCCTACCTTACCTAATCTGCAATTCTGTTTTTAAAACACTGGTCACTGAGTATAGTATGCATTCACAACATAAATTCAGTTGACAACACACGGACAAGAGCATAACTTTCAGAAATTTGCATCTTACTGGGCATTATGCTCTGCATGAACATTCATATTTATCTGTATTTTTTGCAAAAAAAAAAAAATGTTTCATTTCACTTCAGATTAGTAGTCCATGCTATTTCCCTGCACTTTCACTTGGAAGTTAATGATAACTTAAGTGTAAAAAAGGTCAATTTGGAAATTTTTATATAGCTTGTGATTCTCCCCTTCTTAGTTAAAAGCAGGGTAAAAGATTTGCAGTACAGTTGCAGACAATAAGGGTTAAAGCAATGACTGAAATAACTTTGGTGTCACAAAGACTTAGCTCACAGCTCATTTCTACCGCTGGTAGATGAACAGAATATCAGACTTGGAAAAACCCAGTATATTTTTTGTTAAGCCTTCTCAGCAAAAGTACATTATTAAATCCATAAATTATTTCAAGTGAATGAAAATGAATGATTTCTATTCACAATTCTTGTACAGTTATGAAAGAATTGTGCCTATTATTTTTAAGTTCCTTATCATACAAGACACTTCATGATGTACTGAATTCAAAGAGAGAATTTTAAAAAGCCGTGTTTCACTCACAGTGTCCAGCCTGTTCTCCCAAGACTTTTAGAAGACTGCAAAGCATGCTGATCCTGCTATGCAAGAGCTTGCAAGTATCTGCTAGAAAGTACAATTCAGCCAGCAGCATGCACTTGTATCAGGAGAGCTGCCAGTGCATAGAGAAAATTTCATTTCTTTCCTGTTGTTCTCTGAACAATGAATTCCCTGTAAAGTTTCTCTTTCCAGGTATTTGAAAGATTTAAGTATTCATACTTTTGAAGACATCCATAAAGGACCATCTAAAATAAGCTTTAATCAAGCTGAGATTTGACATGACACTATTTCATTATACAGAACATTGAAATGAAAATTTTGAAATTCCTTCCACATCTTCTGCTCATTTTCATGCTTCTTGCCCAGTCTCCCTCTTCATTCCTTTTAACATTTTTATTTCATTCTTATCTACCACTTTCCATGTTAAGGCCCACCAAACTCATTCCACTCATCTTATGTAAGATGGCTGCTTTAGTCAAACTCATGTATGAGTGAACGATTTAAAGATCTTGCACACAGGAATAAAGGACCACGATTACCAAATCTCCTTTAAGAACACTAATGATACCTGTTCAGTGGCACGTTTGTATGCAGCAAGTATAAAGAAAGAAGGGTCATGGACATTAAGACGTCTGAGAAGCATTTTGGTAATTGGCAGGTAATACAGACAAGTCACTCCTGTATAGGATACTCATAAGACAAGTTAAACTTGAGGCAAAATCCACATTAAGTTTGCTCAGTTACACATTTTCCAAAGCACTGGCAATGCTTTACTTGCATATCATTACATCAGCAATTTGTGCTTTAGCCTCACTACTATCTTATCACAAACAGATGACTATGTTTTGCAAGCATCTATTGACAAAAATTTCACTTAGTTCCAGTCACAGGCAGCAATCCCTGAAATGAATGAATAATGTTAAGAGTGACTTCTCCAGTTTCAATATATAAATATGCCAGTAACAGTCAATTTATTTCAATCAACACATGCATCTAATGAGAGTTCAGGATCGGTCTCAAATTGAAAAGATGGCACTCATTTTAATAACAGCATCCAACTTGTTCTCAAGCATGACTCTTCCACTGTAAAGTGCCTTTCAAAGAACCAGCCCTAGTTCATCATTCAAGGGCATGTTCAGGACAGAACACAAAAGAAGCAATGGTAGATACCTAGAGCTGCCTAACTTACACTGAGGTATGAACTTGTTCAAAAACCTAAAGTGTGTTTTAGATGCTTCTACTTTCAGCTTCTTCATTTTTTCAAGCTGTTTTTATTCCCTTTTCTCAGACTTTTTCCTTACTTGCATGTGTCCATCTCTATCCAAGAAAACCTAATGCTTAACATAAGTGTTTATTACTATGTTTCAAAAAGTTGTTATTAAAATAATAAAGCCTTAGTCAAGCTTCAAGTTTCTCATGTAAAATTTAATGTACTTGAAGATAGGTTTAACTGTGAAGATTCCTTTGCATCTCAATAAATCGAAATCTAAGACACATGAAATGTTGCACTACCTTTTGGTTTGAAAATGCATGTTTCTATGGACAAACATCAGAAGAAAAAAAGTTACTGACCCGCCTTCATTCTGCTCTCTATTAACAGATGTATTTTGAACACACTTTGAGACAAAGATATCTTTGTGTACTGTTACAGTTTACTCTTAACATTGGAGAGCTGAATTCAGGGAACTACATGGTTTCTTCATAAAAGAGCTTGTAAAGGTCATTCTGCCTTCCATTCTGACTGTGATTCAACAAAACTGACATCTTACTTCATCTTACTGCTTTAAAAAAGAACATCATATTGCATCAAAAAAGAATGTATATGTTATGGTATAGCTCACAATGGGTGAATCTTTTCTTATTATGTCCGACTCAGTCATTATCCTCATGGTCCTAATAACTGATATCCTAACCCCTGTGCTGCAAATTTTAACACTCTCCACAGGAATTCAGTATTTCCCCTTCAGAAGAGCCTACTGGTTTTGACCCGAAGAGTTGAAAATAATTTTTTTCCAAAAGCATCACTGTTCAGGCTACCCCTGCAAGTATCTTTCACTTCAAACCGAAGTTCCAGTCATAGACATTTCTCCTAGCATCCAACTGAAATGTTATTGTAGAACAATGGACAAGGTTAAAAATTAGAGAATAATTAGAGGATAAAAACCAGCTGCTCCTTCCCAAATGGGACACAGTCAAAATGACCTAAAGGTTTCCCAAACACAGATAAACACCTGCTATGGAAAATGCAACAGAAAGGGGAGTAGTGTGGACGTGCTGTGGCCTCCTTCCATAAACATCCTGCAGAGAGGGGAACATGATGTTATCTGTCCACCAAGGGAGACAGATGCCAAGGATGACTACCCAATTAAGTACTTATGACTAAAGTCACTCAAGCTCCTCCTAAAACCTAAAGAAATACTATAAAAGTCAAGTGGAAATATGGGGACTTTAGAGGAAGATTGCACCAATACTGCTGGGGCAGTCAACAGGTGGAACTTGCCTTACCTCTCACACAAAGTAAGAACCATTGTAGTGGTTTGACCCTGGCTGGATGGCAGGGACCCACTAAAGCCATTCTTTCACTCCCCTCGGCAAATAGTCAGAGAAGAGAAAATACAAAGAAGGGTATAATGATTTAAGGGACATGAGAGATCCCTTACTTATCACCATCACAGACAAAATAGACTCTAAGTGGGGATATTAACTGAATCTATTACTAACAGAATCAGAGCTTAAGAATGAGAAGTAAAATTAATCTTAAAGACACTTTCCCACCACATCCCCCCCTTCCAATTTCTACCTCCTCACCCCAAGCAGTGAAGGGAGACAGGGAATGGGGGTTACTTCCTGTGGGATCCCTCCCATGGGAGACAGTCCTTCACAAACTGTTCCAGTGTGAGATCATCTTATGGGGCAACAGCTCTTCAGACACTGCGGCCACAGGGGTCATACTCCACAGGGTGCAGTCCTTCAGGCACAGGCACAGGCTGCTCCAGCGTGGGCTCCTCTCCTCACAGGCTACAGTTCCTTGCCAGGACCCTGCTCCAACATGGGCCTCCCACAGGGTCACAGCTTCCTCCTCCCAGCATCCACCTGCTCCAGCACAGGCTCCTCTATGGGCTGCAGGCGAATCTCTGCACGCCTGTGGTCCTCCAAGAGCTGCACCATAGGGGAACCTCAGCTCTGGCAGCTGGAGCACCTCCTGTCCTTCCTTCTGCAGTGGCCTTGGTGTCTGCACTGTTCGTGTTACAGACATGGTCATGCAGTCAATCTCTTATTTATTTAAGAGTCCACTTGTCAAACCCATATCACTCTCAAAACAGCAGCAGAAATGCTGAGGGAGGCCTTACCAAAGGCCTCAGAGGAGTCTAGGCAGATGATATACACAGCTTTTCCCTTGTCCACTGATGCATTTACTCCATCACAGGACACTAAATCAGGCAAAACTTGCCCTTAGAAAAACATTGCTGGCTGTCTCTAATAACCTTCTCGTCTTCCGTGTGTTATGACATGTCTCCAAGAGGATCTGTTTCATGATCTTGCCATGCACAGGAAAGAGGCAGACTGTTAAGTAGTTCCCAAGGTCCTCCTTTTTAACCTTTTTTAAAAACAGGGCAACCTTCTTGAACAAGAATCAGATTACTGAATAAAATTACTTTCCTACAAGGTGAACTCTTCCTACAGGAATCACGACAGATATGCATACATGTGTATGTGCCTGTCATGGGGTAGGTGAGATGGCATCTATCTTCACTTAAAAGCCATGCAAAACAAATGGCCATTCATACATGATTTTAAATCACATATATTAGGCATTGAGTTAGTGACATTATATTTAGTATTTCTAGGGACTGAAGTATCGACATCAATCAAAAAACATTCAACAAAAAGCATATAATTTTTCCTCAACAATCTTAACTGTACAGACCAAATCATGAAGCAACAGCCTTGCATATCTAGGACACTAATTAAAACAACACCCCTCTAAAAACTTTAAAGCATCGGGGGGAATTGACATTAAGACTCTGCAAAAAAGCTACTTGGACTTAGACTTGGACCATGTTACTGCGACTTTCCATTACTGGAAGGAGAGAAACTCATCATAGATGCTTTGCCTCAACAGCTTTCCAGTAAGGTAGCACCTCTAATAGCAGTTTGCAATCACAAGCAAACAACATAAAAGTTTCTCGCATTATCATCATCATCAATTTTGATTTCATTTCTCATATGAAAGATAAAAGTTGAAAATAAGCTGTTTCCAGACAAAAAATAAAATTAAAATGAAGATACAAACTTGAAACTGGTAGAAACTTCAGTCTGTTTTTGCTTGTAGAAATACTGTCAGATGAAGTTTAGTGATAGAATTTTCAGCAACAGAGACATATCCTGACCCTTCCTCAACCAGGCAAATTCCTCACTCAACACAAATGCGTTAAGTGAGGGAATCTGTGCAAAAAAAACCCCAAAAAATCAGAATATATGGAGTGTGCATCCTGCTATTGACATTTTGCTACCACAAGCAACATTTTTTTGGTGACATTCCTGGACAGGGTTTAATTATGACCAGTAGCTGTGATGTTGAAAGATAATTGATTCTTGACATGTAATGATCATCTTGCTAAAAGTTACGTTGATATCCACTTTAATTATTCATAGCTGTAACACAGCTCTGCATTCACATCTAGTTATTTTAATGATTCAACACTATAAATCAAGTGACAAGCTTCACAGTCACTTTAATACAGCATCTTCTAATGTCTATGGTAAAATATTCTCTTTCATACTCTGACTCAATTTTTTCCACCTAATTATCATATTAACTGCCTTGCCTATACTGCAGTACGTATCATGCTTCCTAACAAAATACTACATTTTGCTAGATTTGGGTTATTTTTTCCATTTGTTTTTTATTCTTTCCTCCCAATACACAAACATACGCACATGTATTTTTAATAAGCAACTCTGCAGCTCTCTATGTTCTTACTCCAAATAAATTCATAAATAAGAATTAAATAAAAAAATAACTTACCCTAAACTATTTCCCAGTTTTACTTGAAGCATCTTTTATTTCAACTAGAAAATTCACTCCATTGTGTTAATTCTCCACATAGCTCAGAGTAAGTGCCCTATGTAGGACACCTTACAAAGAGCAGTTACAAAACCACTGAGACTTAACCACACTGGCAGTTTTACTTTAATCCTACTCCTTCACCATTATTTCTCCTATTTTGCCTACTAGGAATATTTGCGGTCATTAAAAAACTGTATTCAGAAGCAGTGTATCAAAGTAGGTTACAGTAGAGAGGGAGCTCGGTATCATTTCTCTGAATATTGCTCTCAAATGAATAGCTACTTTGCAGTACCGTGCTATATTCTTGAATCTACAAGTCCAAACTGTTTAATAAACAATCTTCTTATAGTATATATATATAAAAAACACTTTTTTTATAGCTGATTTACCTTTTTCATATGCAGGTGTGTTCTCTTGCAGCAACCTGCTAAGCTGGAACCCATTCAAGTGCACAAAACGTAGTTGTTCTCTCATTGTTCTGCCTCCAACAATTGGCAATATAAGGTTCCCAACACTGTTTCTTGAAATTGGTACACCAAGACCTACAGCCAGCGTGCTAGCTAAATCTGTCTGTTGCACACGTTCAGGTTGGGTTAGGGAACCTAGAGTCAATTGAAAAGAAAGAAAAAAACGAGAGAAGAAAATAAGTATTTCAATAAAAGGTCCATTCTGTTTCTCCAGAGACAGCTAGCACCTCATTAGTTTCAAAATTTTTTCATTGGTGTTAGATTAGCTATTTCAAGTGGTCTATGGAGAGCTGACTTATCTTTTTCAACTGCTGTCGTCTGCTAAATTCTCAGCCAGTATCACTCCCAGTGCTAACAACTACTGTAAACACAACATGAATGTTACACAAGTAAGAAAACATGACAATAGCTCAAAATTACATTAATATCGGGTTGCTAGGCAAACAGAACCAGAGACCAAGCAAAGAATGCTGAGGCTTAAAATCCATGGCCACAAACCCAGTGACTTTTAAAGGGTTCTGTGCAGGATCCCACTAACTCACTGCAGTTATCAGTATTAGCCTTCAGTCGCACAGACATCTAGGCATGTGAATGCTTTCATTAATATAAGTCACTTCTAGTATAAGACTTTTTTACCAATTGTTTCTATGCATGCTGAAATAGTTACAGAAGTGTTCTTCTATTATGTTTTTATTTGGTTGTCTTGTAACTCCAGGCACTGACTGTTTTGACTTAAGTACAGTACAGAAAGAATTCTATATAGCCTTTATTACTCTCAAGGCTCACTTTAAGACCAGTAGAGCGTCTCTCATTTCTCATCTTGCTCCAATTAATCCCTTATTTGTACAGAATAATCCATAAAGCCTCTTTGCATGGGTGCCTGTAAGTCAGCAGCTTTCAGATTTCATCTTTAAAAGCAAGTTCTTAACTGGTTAAAAAAAGCCATACTACCAAATGCACTTAGTCAATCATGGGTGACACATCTCTACAGAAAGCTATATAAGTAATGGTCTGACAGCATACTAAATGCAAAATGCCCACAGGATTACTATTTTGAGGTCTACCAAATTAAACACAGCACATTTTGTTTACAGTAGGATCATAAGGAACTGCCACTAGAATCCTAATTACTGTACCAATGAGAAGTAAACTACTGGATGTTTACAAAGGCATCATTAGAAATCACAAACTCTACCCCAAAAGTCAGGTAAAGTGATATATTTCACTGTATTGAAAAAACTGCATGTTTAGTTTAAGCCTAACAGAAACTAATCCCAATAAAGAGGAGGTTCCACTTACATAATCTATACTCCCGTGACCTCTCTGTCAACACATACTGGTAAAATTCACAAAGCAAAAGCTTATCCAAGAGCTTTGGTCAACTCTTGACTTTGCTTTGTTTTTACACCCAAGAAGAGTTCAATGAGTCCTCAAGCAATGTTTTCTATTGCAGTTGGATAACAGCTTTATAAACGACAGACAGAAAAAAGTACTTTCACTGTGCTGCAGGAACTTCCAGACAAACAAATCAAAAGAGGCTTTAAAATCAAAGAAATCAGATGGAACTGACAAGAGACAGAATAAAAGACAAGAAGGAAGTGTTATTTTGAGAAAAATATTCACTACCTGGCCTATACATGAACACACTCATCCTCCACATTCTTTTCTCAAGATCTGTAAATCAACAACCATGTTTTCACTGCTGTCACCTCCCACCCTTTCAGAAGAGCAATTCTTCCTCCTTCCCATTAACTCTCAGTGTGAGAAATCTTCATTCATTTGTCTATCTGAGCTGTATGAGAGGGAAGAATGGAGGCCAAGGAAATATTCTGGCCATGAATGATAAAACTTTTGCTTGGCCTGGTTTCAGCTGGGATAGAGTTAATTTTCTTCCGAGTATCTTGTACAGGGCTGTGTTTTGGATTTAGTACAAGAATAATGCTGATAACACACTGACGTGTTATCACTTGCCACACTGTCGGCAAGTAGGGCCTATTCTTAGTCAAGGGCTTTTCCAAGAGGCACATGAGAAGCTGGGAGGGAACACAGCTGGGACAGCTGACCTGAACTAGCTGAAGGAATAATCCATACTATAGACCATCACACCCAGTACACAAACTGGGGAGAGTTCACTGGTGGCTGTCGATTGCTCCTTGGGGACAGGCTGAGCACCAATCGGCAACTGTACTATGCATCACTTGTTTCTCTTGGGTTTGATCGCTCTCCCTCCCTCTTTTTCACTACAATAATAGTTACTACAATCTACATACAGTTATTATTGTTGTTATTGTTACAGTCATGTTCTGCAGCAGTATTCTCAGACTACTGGGATTCACTATGCACTGCAGCCTTATACCAAATACAAAGCAGCCACTCACCCATTCCCCCCAACATCCCGGTGGGGAGGAGAATCGGAAAGAAAAGGTAAACCTTGTGGGTTGAGATAAGAACAATTTAATAACTGAAACAAAACAAAATATTATAATAACAATAATAGTAATTGTCATGTAAAAGAAGGATGGCTTTATACAGCCTTTCAAGTAAGGCTTAGAATTAAAAACCTAGGGAGAGGAGATTTTCTCGACTCTTGTATTTTTTTTCCCCTTGTCAGAGTTTGCAGGGCAAATCAAGACCTTTTATTGATCCTAACCAGTTTATCCAGAACTTTGTACACAAAACCGATTTTCATCTGATAAATTCACCAATTAGAAAGGCATTTTTGTGATCTCCTTTTAAAGCAATTTTCACTGACAGTTAGGATTCTTCTCAGCAAGTCAGCCTGAATGTATTTGTAATGAAATGGATACAAAGACAGGAATAAAACCCAAGAGAAACAAGTGATGCACAGAACAATTGCTCACCACCTGCTGACCAACGTGCAGCCCATTCCCAAGCAATGATTAGCAGCCCCCAGTTTATATACTGTGCATGATGATCCACGGTATGGAATATCCCCTTGGCCAGTTCAGGTCAGCTATCCTAGCTATGCTCCCTCACAGCTTCTTTTGTACATGCTCCCTGGCAAAGCATGGGAAACAGAAAAGTCCTTGATTCAGTGTAAGCATTAAAATGCCAGTGTGTTATCAACATTATTCTCATACTGAATCCCCATACCAGCTACTACTAATAAAATTAACACTATTCCAGCTGAACCGAGACAGTTCTAAAAAAGATCATGCTTCTTTAATTCTTACCACTTCTCTTTTCAAAAGCAGAGCTGATAAACAGCAGAGGTGTGCGCACTTCTCCTTCCGAAGAACCACCATGACTCCCAGTTTCTGACATCCCATGATCTCCACAAACAACTAGCAAATTGGGCAAAGAAGCTTCCTCCTGCAAATCACAGAAAAAAGATTTACGTTATTGTATAAACAAGATTCATATATATGACTTCATAACCATTTTCAAACACAAATATATCTCAAAATTAATTTAATTTTTTTAACCTTGCTCACAACTCCTGGGGCAGATAATAAGAGATGCCTGCAACTAAATGTTGGGCAGTAGTAGTAATTTTTAAAAGCTAAGGCACATACTTACTAACACACTTGCCAATGTTAGGAAAAAAAAACCACAAAAAACCTCTTAAAAAAACTCTTAATTTACAGTGACAAAAACCCTTGAAACTCAAAAACTGTTAAATAAAGGTTCTTACACCATGGGAAGAAAATGAGGGGTCCAGGAACAGTGGTATTAACAGAGAAGTATTCCTCTGCTTCGTTTCTTCAGTTTCATAATGTTGAATTATTAATATGGTAAATATTAAAATAATGTAAATTTAATATGAAAAAAATAACCCTATTCTTAATAGTCTCTAGTCTCTCATGTACTTTTGGGGTTGAAATCTGACATGTCTGACGTTAAATGTGTGTACGTTTCTGAATAAACAGAAACAGAAGCATAAGCGAGGCCTCTTCCAGAATCGTGAGTTAACAAATTAAAGATGGCAGAAAATGAACAGTCAATCCAAAAAAAGTAGCTTTTTGTCATCTATAGTTATTACTAGTACCTGCTCTATCCAAAAAATTAAGTGATTTTATTACTTGTGTATTCTAAAACTGAGATAGCTTTCATATAGCTGACAAAAGCAAACATACTAAAAAACTGCAGCAAAACCACTGTGACATTCATGAAACTTCCACACACAGGGTTTGACCTCTCTTTTCATACAATAGTATCCATTTTTCTCAAAAGACTAATGAAATTTTATGAGCAGCTGTTCTGAATTGCAGTTGCCAAAACAAACAAGAAAAAAGCTTCAGGTCACTTGGAATCACCACTTGGTATTTCAGCACACAGACTATTCATGTAAATGACAGCATGTATTTCTAAATCTTAAACCAGATTCACATGTGCTACATTTAGCATAAGAAAAATGTCATTTACAGCCACCATTTCCACCTGAATTTTTCAAATATCTATGAATTAGGTATGCCTTCATAATCGTAGGCATTAGAGCCATTTAGCTACACACGTCCATTACTCCTTCTGCTGAATTTCATTAGTAGAAAGCACACCAACCACAATTCTAACTCACGAGTGGCAAGAGAATTTTCACATGCATCCCTCTCCTCTTCCCACATGCAGCTGCTCAGAAGCGGCTATAACAGATGTTAGTAAAGTCAGCCAGTAAATCCTTAAAAATGCTACACTGTACTGTTAACTGGGGAATGGCCCCTGAAGGGAAGGAAAAGAATGCCCACTTTAGTCTAGGAATAAATAAGCCTGCATCCACAACCAGCAAACATTTTAATGTCAGTCCACAACTAACAGACACTGATCCAAGAGGAAGCTGTATTACCTTTGAAAGAAGAGATACATGAATCTTCTTCAGTATGTTATCCATTTCACGAAGTTTTGGTCCCACTAATGGGCTGTTTGGCCCAGTCATATGTCCAATGTGGTCCAGTCCCAGGTAATGCAGTATTAGGAGATCCCAGTCTTCTCTCTTTAACACTCTATCCAAGTGCCTGGTAACATTATCATCAACCTCAAAGAAAAGGAAAACTGAAAGGTAAAAATAATTTCCCTCTTGTAAAAACCATAGAAAAATCAGATCACACTACCCATGAAAATGCTGTAGAAGCAGATGAGAATTACAGTCACAACGTTAATGAAATCAGATTGATTAGTTCAATGCCAAGCAGTTAAATGTATTTCTCTTACAAAACAGATTCCCCATCCCATTTACTCTTCTCGCGTTAGGACACACCATGCTACATAAAAACAAGGCTAATGGGTGGCCAAGCTTCTACAGAAATTTTTAGAAACTGCCTCAAGAAATTTTCAGTCACTTTGAAGCTTCACACTCCCAATTCATCCCTTCACATACGATGACTCAAGTACTGTTAACATAGGGAAAAGCCTCTGTTCAGAGCTGGAATCACATGAGGGCAAAAACTTCACATTTGCTCTTTCAATACAATTTTTGCTACTGTTCAAACACAGAAAGATTGTAATTGCTATGAGTGAAAGAACTGACAACATAGTGGGAAAGAAAAATTATTAGAAAGTGCTATTTGGGGTCTAACTCACCTCTTTTCCTGCTCAGGTTGACAATGCATTTTTAGTTGCATATATTCTCCCTGGATATTAAAAATCCTTACAATATTTCACACGCTGGCACATTGCTGACCCTGGATGATACTACCAAAAAGCCAGACAAAGCTGTGTGTTTAATGGACTATATTCAGATACATCAAGACTGCATAAAGAGCTTGAGAGTCACATAATCACAGATGCAGCAGCATATTTGCAATTTTCCACTCCATGTTGAAGCTTTTGCAAGTCTTATTAATTGAACCAATTAGAAGTGTCTTCCAATCCATGTTAGAACTTTCTAACTTCCTTAAACGGGATAATAAACATCAGTAGCAGTGGGTCAATAGCCTGAGGTTTTACAAATCGTACAGGTTCAAAAATGAACTAAAATTGCCAAAGCACTTCCTCCTCTACCAGGCCCAGAGTAAGAATTTTCACAATTTGTTTCATTTACTTTCCATGCTCCCTCTTTGATAACATAATGAAACTGTACTCCCATTACAATTACAAAAGCAATAAAATACTACAAAATTATGCCTCTAGAAGATTAAGATAACATAATAATGGGCTTCTTAAAGATGGCACTAACTAACAGAAATATTATAGCACGCTGGAAACGTTGCTAGTGGAATTTCTAAAAAAAGCAACTCATTTAACTTCCTACTACAAGTTTTGTAAGAGAATCATATGTTTAATGAAGTTATACAGTAACACATGGATGGTTACTGCATCATCCAAACATTTCCCACAGCATATGAGTGAGGGACTGAAATGCTCAGTTCCACAGTGCCTGTACCAAGAAAATCCACATAAAAATCCACGTAAATAAAATTTCTATTTAATTGCTAGATGCAGATTTCAGAACACAGTCGGCTTTACTCATTCACTCTCAGGAGCTGCCACTGTGTGCTTGTATTGACTTTATTAAAGCCTCTCACCTCTGTAAAGTCTGACACAAAAAACGATGTTGTTCCATCATATTCCACAAAGTGCTTTGGGAACAATTTAACCCATGTTTCGTCACCGTAAAAGATTATTCTTTTCCCAGCTGTTTTTGCTTGCCATATCAGATTGTCATCCAGCAGAACTGGAGAATTGAAGTTCACAATAACATCAATGAAACCAGGTATGCTACCTGTCATCAGAGCCTACACAAAACAAGAAAAGAGACACATTAAACAAGAAGCTTCCAGGGCTCAGAAGACAGTAGCAGTAAAAGCAGGAGGAAGCAATAAACCAGATGGCAGGCAAATTATACTTTCAGCAAAGAAACATAACAAAGTAAAAGAACACCAGCTACCTTGACACATAAACCTTACCCCTCATAACACATTGCTAGTTGATCTCAGAGATAATAACTCCCTTACATTGTCTTAATTACTGGACAGCAAAATCAGTTTTTATGACAGTTGAAATTTGTCTCATGTGCTAGTCATTAAATCACTAAAAAAGAGCTTAAAAGGTCCGAGTAAACTGACTCAACATTAACAACAATAGCACATTCAAAACAGTATATAAGAAACTCCCAGAAAATGCAATCAAGTTCAGGCGTGGAGAGTTGCAGCCTGTCTCCCACTCACTCTCTCACTGGCTGCCTAGATACCCTAACAAAGATCACTCCCTCAGCTTCTTCGATGCAGAGATGTCACCGGGATATATCACTGACAAGCCTGAATTATCAAGTATTTTGATGACACCGTCACAAATAATGCTTCATTTACCTGGAACTTCACACAATTTCCTCTCTAAGCTCTTCAAAAACATCCCTATGACAAAACAATTTAATAACAAACTGGATTTTCCATCAGAAGTTACAAGAACACAGAGAAATACCAACAGAAACGTTCTTGGATGGAAGACAAGTGGGAAACAACAGCTGAGAGGCAGCTGCCTTCTCATGATTATAAAGATGATGTCAATCATTTAAGCCTGCACTAGGGCCTTAACCTCTGGGCAGTGGCAAATGAGGACTCTATCACGTGCACTATTACAGCACAGAGATGCAGCCATAGATTGCACTAGCACAAACCTGTCCTTTATGCCAATTCCAAGAATATGAAACCAACACTTCAAAACTTTCTCAAACAAAACAGACAAAACCCCACTTACCTTAATTCGAGGCATAGTCACAGTGGGTGGCTTCGCTTCAGCAATGAAACTGTAGGAGGTTCCTTTTTCAACAACTTGGGTGGTATAAGGCATGAACTGTTTACCTTTGGATCCAAACACAAAGTCATCCCTCAAAGCATCTATCAGTACAATGACAACTTTATTGAAAAGCGGTGGAGGAATCTTGGTCCAGTTAGAAACCATTCCTAAGCAACAAAAACAGTAAAAGTCATTACCAAATTTAACCAAAGACTAGACAGAAGATAAAAGGACAACATCACCACAGAAATTACTGTTTTCACTTTCTTTGTTAATTTTACATTCAGAAATGACAAGTTGCAAACAACTGCCAACATGAGAAGTAATCAGAGGACGCGGAGTGAATTTCAGGCTCAGGAATAACAAAACAACAACATTTCCAGAACACCATCTAGAAAGTAAACCAAAATGGGAATGGAATGTGTGATGTGAAACTTGGAAAATTGAGGAAAAGCTTCAAAACCAAGAATGTTCAAAGCAATAAGAAGGGGTAGCTGCTACCTTCTCTCTTCTTAATTCAGTAAGGCTGAATTACATATACCTGACAACTTTTTTAGAAAAAAAGACACTATATTTTCTTGTGCTAACACCAAATTTTGCACATCAAAACATAAGCAATGCCTCTTAATCAAATCTCACTGTACAAGGAAGATTACAGTAAATAGACAATTTCACTGAAACTTGAAGGTAAAAGATTCACATACACCTGCTCCATTCAAGATAGAAGACTGTATGCCAGGCCAGTTCAGGGACAGCAGCAATCCCAGAACTTCCTGAACCTGGTACAGGGGTGGGCACAGCAAAATGCTGCTGCACCTCAAGTGGCAGGGAATGTCACACCTTCAAGGCCACCTTTCTCTTGCAAGTCCTTAATTCTGGCCACAGCAGCTCCGGATCTACATCAATCTCGGTCCACAAGGTGACATTTAGCCCTTGGCTTAACTTCTACAGGTCTCATTTCTTTATCAGGAAAAAACACAGAAGGGCAATATGGAAGCAAAATGGATCCTACCCACAGGCCTCTACTCAGACAACACTGTGCTCAGCCAACTTCTCATATATGCATTATACAGAGTTAGGGTCGTTACATTCCTTTAGAGTAAAGTTTGTTTGGCATAAGCAGTTGAGAGTTTGGAAAGGTCACAAATAACAGTGTGGCTAACAAAAGAACCTCAAAAAAACCCTCAGAAACTGTATTTTGGGGTACATAGATAAGAATCAAGCATCAATACACAAAAATCAATAAACTGACCTTCACAGACTCCCTACTGCTAGTGATTTTTCCAGACCAGGAAACGATGGAGGAGGGCACAGTAGGAGGAAATAGGAAATCTCACCAACAACAAAACACTAACTGCCAGCAACCCTAATTAAACTCATAATTTTGTTTTTCCAAGACTAGAATTATCGCCTTACAAGGCAATGCTTTAGCTCCCCATAAAAAACAAGAAGGCATCACTGGATGTACTGACCGGTAAATCTTTCTCATAATTTACTCCTATCTACTTACTTAGTGAAAGAAAGCTTACAAAACGCTTCATACCAAATACCAGAGACAAAAAAAGTTCAGCGCATAAACACGTATACCCTACTCCTGACTTCCAGTGTTATTCATCAGTAAGTCAAAGTATTGGGCAGTTCAAATGAATTTGGAATCACAAGCCATCTGAAAACAATTCAAGAAGACAGCAAGAGCAACACATTGTGCAAGTCTTGGCACATGGCATGCTTATTTACGGCTACTTAGAAAATAGTTACTTTAAATGAAGCTGAACTTCTGCAAGCAGTAAAGAAAACCAGTTTTCTACCAAAAACTTACTACAATGACGTGCTGCAAGGATTCACTATTACAGCCATCCCAGCAGCAAGACAGCATGAACTCAATGGCAGCCATGCTCACAAAGTGAAACATTCAGGAAGTACAGAAGCACTAGAGAAATGCTCTTTTCTGAATAGACCTAAAGCAAGTTGAAAGCTTCTGACGCGTGGGTTTAGTAAGCAACACCCTGCCTATAGAGCTCATTGTCCAGTCCGAGACATCACTCTGCAAGCAAATCGTAACTCAAGAACTACAGAAAGGAGGCAGAATCCTTCCACTGTCACTCCATTTTTACCTGCTACACCTAAGGTTACTAGAGAGAGCTCTAAATTTTAAAATTTTTAGAGTCCTGTGATGCACGCTTACACTCTTCGACAAAAACTAGTCCCTTAAAAACGGATCTGTCTGACATCTCCGCCCCATCCAGTCTCTCTCTACATCAGCCTCCTGGTAATAACCAACATTTCACTCATAGCAGCCTACCAAGCATCTCTGGCAGTCTTGGTAAACTCCAGTGAAAAAGCAACTGTTAGCAGATCAGATTCTTCCAGAATTCCTGCCAGTCCACTATCAGCACATCACACTCTAAATTGCACAACCTTCTCTTCCCCCTACTGCCTCTCACAATTTAAGTAAGCCTCTCCCAACGTGCATAATGTCACACATTTTATAAGAGTAACAGTAAATAGTAAGCATCTAAAGACCCAGTTTGGCGATTACAGTCTGGTTCTACCACGTTAATAACTTCCTAAGTAGATGTTCCAAGCAAGAGCTTTGTATGAGCAAAACACAACTTGATTCAGCTGCCCACTGAACCTGGAACCACAAGCCCCAAACACTGGTGAAGAGCACTCCTCAGTTACATACTCCTGTTCTTCGCACCACTTCAACACAACTTGTGACTGGATATTATTTTAACACAGCTACATTATCAGCACATACTCCAATGACTCCTCATTGAAAAGCTGCTTGAAAACTTCGGTTTCTCAAATTCAGCTAGGGAATAGAGAAGGACTGTAAAGACGGTGATTTCCCAGAAATGGTAAAGCAGAGCAACGCTGTGCACGCTGCAACCTGCACTCCTACGGCTGCCTTCTCACTGCCGAGGCGGCTCCAAGTCGCTCACAAGCCACTGAAGCCCCGCACACACGGCGACCCTCGGGCACGGCGCCAACAGCGAGTTCGCAGAGCAAGAACGCGCGGCGTTTCAAGGGAGACGGTGGCACCCAACGCCAACAACCCGGCATTTAACCCGGGCATTTAACTCAGTAGGGCGGACGGCTGCAGGAGTTTGGGAAACGGGAACACAACCACAGGGAAGCGCTCCCTCCCGAGGCGGGACGGCCCGGTGCGTGAGGCTTTTTGCGATCGCGAGCAGACGCTGCCGGCAGTCTCGCTCCGAACCGCCCCGGGTGCGGGTCTGGAAGCGCGGAGGCGCCTCTCCTGCGAAAGGGTGTCCCGGGGCACCGAGCGGGGGGAGGCGCTCGGCGGCCGCTCGCGTTACCTGGGCCGGGCGGGGCCGGCTCGGCCGGGGGGGCCGGCCGGGCC